>CAUYPO010036626.1:0-11486 GCA_963574435.1 Cheirogaleus major | reverse complement strand
TAGGAATATATTTAACTAAGGAGGTAAAATGCCACTCCTATATTTCTATCTTAGTAAATGGTACCCCCACCCACCCATTTAATCAGTTCCTCAAGGCAGATCTTTGGGAGGCATCTTCAATTTCTATCTTGATTCATCCTCCACATTTAATGAATTAGCAAGTCCTACATTTCAAGTTTTGCGTGAAATTCAGCCCATGGTTAATACTCATTTGAATTAATTATTGCAAGAACGATTTAACTAATTTTCCTCCATCTGGTCCTATTCCCCTCCATTTTCCATAGTTCTGCTTAAGAGAGCTTTTGTATATACAACTTAGATAGTGCCATTGGCCTACTCAAAATGTTGTAGTGACTAACATTTTTCCATAATTAATCTTTAAATCCTTAACTAGGTTTATTGCATCATTCTCTATCTATTGCTTACCCCTTCCAATGCCACTTTTGCTAATCCCTCCAATTAAAGTGTTTATTACAATTTCTCAAATATGCTTGTTTTCCTCTCAAGTCTTTGCTACATGCTGCTCTTATTTCTAAGGAAAAAAAAATATCTCCCACTCTGTCCCATTTCCTCACTTCTATTACCCCAGCCTCCAGCTCAGTTCTTAGACCTAATCCCTTCTTAACCTTTGGATTTCATTTTATTATGAAATAATAAAGTAGCTGTCAAGTCCTTTGACACATTTTTTTTTATTTTATTTTGGTGGTATGAGTATGTGTTCTTGCCTTCTGTTTCTATTATGTTTTTTTTAGTTTTCCCTTCATAGCAACTTAAATAACAGTTGACTTTCTCTAGGTTTGCTGAGGGCAAGACATGTGTCTATTTCTCTTTTTCTTATTGTATCCTCATTTAGTCCAGTGCCTTGCTTAGAATAGACATTCAAAAAAAATGACATTGGGAGGTCTCTATTGCAGGATGAATAATGAATTATTTAGGGTAAAGTGCAAGTGGCTTTAACAAAGAAACATCACATATACAATAGCTTAGTGAAGTATACTTCTCCCTAACATAACTATTTGGATACTCTAGACTGGTGGGAAACTAATATCCAGGGCCTTTTAGTTTTGTTTCTCTGTTATACTCTATGGAAGTGGTATCTAAACATTTTGGTCTCAGGAGCCCTCTACTCTCTTATGAATTATTGAAAACACTAAAGAACTTTTGCTTATGCCAGTTGTATTTCATATTTGTCATATGGAAATAAAAAGTGATACAATTTACATATTACTTATTAATTTATTTAAAGATAACAATAAGTCCATTGCCCATTACGTTTTAACAGAAATAACAGATTTTTAAATTAAGAAAAAAAAATGTTACTGCCAAGAAGAGACTAAGGAGACATGAGAACTAAATGTAATGTGGGATTCTGAATGGGAACCTTGAGGTTTATTTTTAAAATATATTAGTTAAGGCTGGGCGTGGTGGCTCACGCCTGTAATCCTAGCACTCTGGAAGACCCAGGAAAGGGGATCGCTCAAGGTCAGGAGTTCGAAACCAGCCTGAGCAAGAGCAAGACCCTGTCTCTACAAAAAATAGAAAGAAATTAATTGGACAACTAAAAATATACAGAAAAATTAACCGGGCATGGTGGTGCATGCCGGTAGTCCCAGCTACTCGGGAGGCTGAGGCAGTAGGATTGCTTGAGCCCAGGACTTTGAGGTTGTTGTGAGCTAGGCTGACGCCATGGCACTCTAGCCTGGGCAACAGAGTGAGACTCTGTCTCAAAAAAAAAATATATATATATATATTAATTAAAAGAGTGGTATTACCTTACACTTTTTGCAAATCTCTTTAACATCTGATGTAATAAAAGAGAACTGGATATAAAAGACAGCTCAAACTTCCTGAGAAGGTAGAAAGGAAAAGGATCAGGGCACATTTGGAAGAGTCAGCCTTACTATAAGGAGTAAAACACTGTTTCAATTGTAACAGATGGAAAAGTGGCAGATGAGAATTACACAGGTTTGCAAGGATGTGGAATTAATAATGAAATGATGCCATCGTTCTTATCTTTTTGCAATATTTTCTCAATGACTTCTTGGTGATATCATCAGTGAACAATGTCAGTAGGAGAAGTGTTGGAAATTTGCTGAAAAAAGAAAAAGCATGAAACAGACATCTTGCAGAATGGAGAAATGAGCTTAATTAGGAAAGTATTTGGAGATTTACATCAATATATTTGAAATACATTCATTAATTACAGTTAAGTGATTTTCCCCCAACATATCTTGAGGCTTAGTTGGCATTTTACTAAAGAAAGAGGTACAAGAAAATTGAGAATATTTGGAAAGCAATACTTGTTATATTGGACCAAGAATTTTGTGCTTTATAAAGATGGAATTAATGACATATAAGGGTGGTAGTGAAAGACGAGTTTTGATCTGATCATTGTTGTATAGCAGTATAGAGTGGGTAAACACTAGGAATGAGATAGTATTGAAAGAACAAGATATTTGAAACAGAAACTTCAGGTCTAGTGTAATTATTGACCATAACCAAATCTAGAGTATCACTGTGGGAATGAGTGGTTGAGGAAGGATGGAGAACAACATCATTAGAACTGAGGAGGTCAGAGGAGTTGCACAATGTGGAGTTGCACCACATTGCACACTTATGTGGCATTGAAGATGGCAAGCATGGAAACAGATTTGTGATAAGAAATGAAAGTAAATTAGGTGATCAGATTCTATGACTCTCAGCGATAAGGAGGGAAGATGAGCAGTAAATTTTAATGAAAGACATTTCAAAAAAAAAGGGAGAATGAGAACAGATCATTTAGAAATGGCAATGGGGAACAAACCATCTACAACATCTCCTGGGACTAAGATGAAAAGCTCACTTCAATTTAAGGAGAGGCATGGAAAGAAGGGGAGGCAATAACTTTTGAGTTAGAGCAAGAAAGCAGAGGAAACATTTTTAGGGATCAAGTAGAAAAATGGGCAAATATTTTTAGAAGGTTTGCTATTGACAGACCATGAGTATCTAATCATACTAGATGATTTGGGAGCATGGGGAGATGTAGGTGATGAGGACATATTAAGGGATGTGAAGAACAGGATGGCAATTAGTGTCACATGAGGATGGATGACCTGAGAGACTTAGACTTCTGCTGGTAACTTCCCTGAAAAGGGATTTGAAGCATGAAAACCCTTGAACTCATAACATACATAAATTTAAGATTTATAAATGGTTGAACTTGTATCTAGCTGAAAGGGTCATGGTAGCCAGGAACAAGAGGCTACTTAATCCCTCAGAGAGGCTGACTCAGCCAAGCAGGTATTCTCCACATCCACACACACAAACTGAAGAATATGACTGAAAGACAGAATTGGACATTTGGTTTCATCTAGTACTGTTCAAGATAGGAGATGATATAATCCACTCAAGTGAATATCCAATTTCCAATTATGGATTTCCTTGCCATTTCTTTTGACCGAACACACTTATATTATCTATAAATATAAAAATGTAATGAATCCAGAAGAGGATGGACAAACAGGAATTCATCCCTGAAAGATTAATCAAGTTTGGAAGAATCCATACAAAAATTGAATTTCCAGACCACCATATAGGGCAGAGAAATGACTTTGTGCATGATGGATTTGTCTGTTTATCTATCATCTAATCTTTTCTCTCCTTCAAAACACTAATTAAGGGTAAGGGTGGCGGCTCACACCTGTAATCTTAGCACTCTGGTAGGCTGAGGCGGGAGGATCGCTTGAGCTCAGAAGTTCAAGACCAGCCTGAACAAGAGCGAGACCCTGTCTCTACTAAAAAATAGAAATAATTAGCCAGGAAATACTAAAAACAGAAACAATTAGCTGGGTGTGATGATGCCCACCTATAGTCCCAGCTACTCAGGCAGCTGAGACAGGAAGATTGCTTGAGTCCAAGAGTTTGAGGTTGCAGTGAACTAGGCTGAAGCTATGGCACTCTAGCCCAGGCCACAGAGTAAGACTCTGTCTCAAAAACAAAAGCAAACAAACAAACAAAAACACTAATTAAGTAGTGTATAGAAAGATAAGCAACATGGGTGTAACATGGCAAAAAGCTATCGGTTTAGTTATCCTCAAATATATACAGGTATGTGATATCTTCAGTGGCCTTGAATTCTACAATGATATCTACCAGCTAATTTGAGTTATATAATATTATCTAAGGATTATCAAATGCTTTTATTTTTACCAATCAATTGATCTAAATATTTTACATGTGCTGTCTCATTTAATTCTTATGATATTTTAACCTACATCTCCCCATTTCCTCCTTTCCACCCCAAGTAGCAAATACGTAAGATGAACAAGTCAAAAGTTCCAATGTACAATGTAAAGACTATAGTTAATAATAATGTACTATATTTGGGATTTTTGTAAAATGATTAGATTATATTAATAGTTGCTAGTGCCACAGGGAGGAAAAATGGGTAACTATGAGATACGATGAATATGTTAATTGGTTCCACTATAGCAAACATTTTACTATTTATATGCATCTTATAACATCATGTTGTATATCTTAAATACACAAACAAAATTTATTTTAAAAATTCTCACTTTCAGGAAAGGTAAAAGTCTCTGAAAGAAAATAAATAAAAAAAAAAACCTCTCACGATATTTAACAGAAAAGAAAACATTAAGAAACAGTGAATAGGATTATGGTCTGGGAAGATTAGGATCTGGAACTTGAACTTTGCTTGAGGCAAATTATTTTATCTCTCTCTGCCTCAGTTATTTAATGTCATCTCATAGGATTGTTAGTGCATGGCACAGAGGAAACTTAATGACTGTTATCTGCCATAATTTTCCTCTGATCTTCAAAATAGTTATGTTATAAATTTAAGCTATAAACTTTTATACTAATTTTAAAAATATTTTCATGAACATTTAATTTATACCTGGGATTTTGGCAGTAAAACTTTATAAATATAACGATTATATCTTTACTTTTGACAGTTTATCTCAGCTGTCCTCTTATCTTATAACAAAAATCACCTTCCTTGGAGTACATTATGTTAAATGAAATAAGTCGGGTGCAGAAAGACAAATATCACATGTTCTCATTCATACATGGCAACTAAAAAAATGGAGGCAGAGAATGGAATGCTTCCAAATAGCTAGAAGACAAGATTCAGAATGTTCTCAACACAAAGAAATGGCACATATTTGAGGTGATAGATATTCCAATTACCTTGATTTGATAATTATACATTGTATGCATGTAACAAAATATGCGTACCAAGTAAACATGTACAATTAGTACGTATCAATAAAAAGTCATATTACTACTTTAGTCGCATTACTACTTTAAAAATATTCAGAAAGATTTCAGATGTTAAAACTATTAGCAGTTAAGTAGTTTCAAGTGGTAAATACACTATTTATTATGGGCAAGATTTCTATAATATGTGCCTTTGTTAGATAGAATTTACTTATTCTTATTTATCCTTGTATTATTAATACTTGTCACTTAATTTTTACTTTCATAATTGTGGCTTTGTTATAGAAATACAAATATGTAGTTGTTTGATGGGATGTAATAATTAAGAATAATTTTTAGGGCATAAATAAAAGCACTAATTCTCATAATAAATTTGGTAACTTTTAGGGCAAACTTATAAATCCATCTCTGAGGCATATACACCTTGCAAACATTTCCAAAGAGTTACACATTCATGGCTGTTTTAATCAACATAGGCAATCCATAAGTACATTGAAAATGAAAATATAAAAATTAATTTTAAGTCTTAAATTTGTGCTTTTACAACTACATGCTCTGCTAAAATTCCATTCTGGTATTTATAGTATAATTTTGCCTCTAAGCCAATGAGTTGGGATTTCTTTGGATTAAGGGAGGAAAGAAAAGAAATTAGGAAACTTTTAAAGTTTTTGGGAGGGTAGGGAAATTTTCATAAGGAACACAAGTGTCACTGGGAGAAAAGGGTTGGAAGATATGAAATTTTTAAAACAATGTCAGGATAAACTTGGGAGACCCAGACAAAGACCCAGCAACAAGATCAATGAATAAAATCATATGACATTATAAAGTACAAATAAGCAGACCCTATTCCAAGGACAGTGGCGACCAAAAAATGGGAATCTGGATCTAGGAGGCAGCCCAAAACAGTATGTTTCTTAACCTAACTGTATGTTGCAGGCTGGTACTTTGGAGTTTAAGAATATGAGTCAATTGAATTAAATGAGGACACATTGTTTAGTATTTATCTTGGCATCATCAACTCTCTGTAGTTATTTAATAATTTTCTGCAGTGTATCAGATACTGTGTCTCTTTTTGATTTTTATGGATAGATTTCTAAAATTTATCACATGATAATGATATAAGAAAAATGATACACATTCATCAACATATTTGTAAGAACAAGACACACATGTACTGCAACAATTCTAATGGATTGCCTATGATAGTGAGGCTAAATTGAAATACTCCTTTTGAAGATAACTCATTTAGTATGCACATTTATAGTCTTAATATAAAAAATGATGTCCAAATAATTTTCAGAAAAGGACACTCTTATGTCATTAGGGAAGTGCTCTTTTTAAGTGTCAGACCATTTTAGTAAGCAACTGTCACTAAGAAGGTGACTGTTATTATTTATTGTCAAAAGGAACATTCATTGACATTGCCTAAGTGAACTCTGTTAGCATTTTTTCTCTTGTTTAGTTATGTCTGCAATTGGCTATTTGCATGAAAGCCCACTGGGCAAGGTCTAACATAGAATTTTAAATTTAAGTTGTGTTTCAGCACTATATATATTTCTTTTAATTACAAAAGGAAACAAGAGACACAACAAGTAATTTTTTTCTCATCAGGAATATTTCCTAGTTTATGACCATGAATATCATTACGTAAGTTTTGCCATTTGCAGCTTCTAAAATCCATCACCAAATCGGAGGGAAATCTGTGTGTGTTACTTTACTATAAAGTACCGGCAAGAAATATTCTATTCTAGGAATAATATTAAAAAGTAGAGAAAAGGGGGGATATCATGAGATTATAAATACAATCTTAACTTTAAAACAGCCAATGGAATTATTAAGATGCTATAAAATATTCAATTATTCCCTTTTAATTGTAGGATCCAGCATGATTCATTTCTTTACCTTGAGTGCTTCTGTCTTGTTTCATTTGGAAGTCGTTTGCCTTTCATTCTATTCATCTTTTCCCAATTTTATACCCTTAAGATAAATTTTAGACATATAACAAATTGCCCGTTAAATAGTTGGCCTTGTCAAACTGATAGGCAGGAAGGGAAAAAATTGCTCACTTCTGAAGGTCCATTTACTTATTAATGACAGAATAGGTTATTATATTTTCTGTGTATAAATTACTTCATCCAAGAAGAGCCTGGAGAAGAGAACTGGAATGAAAGCTGGGCTTCTGAAAAGCCACTTGATAAACCTCTCTATCACTTAGATTCCATTTGTTATAGAAATGGTTTTGAAATATATTGCTTTTGCTTTGCAAAGTGCTTGGAAAGTAGGCAAAACAGCAACTCCAGCAAGCATACTTCCTGTGGTTACACATGGAGTATTGCTGAAAAACCCATTCCATTATTTATTACCTGTGAGACTCTGGGTAAGACATTTCATCTTTCTGAACTTTGGTTTTCTCATCTTATAAATGGGGTTAGAAATGACTACACAGTAGTGTTATTTTGAGGGTAAGCTATATAAAATAGTTTGAGTAGCTAGCACAGTTGGCCTTAAATAATTGGTAGTTAATAATGTTGTTATCATCAATAATAATGCAAATATTAGGTGATGTTTCTAAATCAAAGTTACCCAAAGAACAATATTATACATAGCCAAGAGTTCCTGTGTAGCTTCATTCACTTCATTATGAAGCATATAATTTTATGAATTTCAAAATGTTTATGTGTTTTTCTTCAGTCTTTGTAACTGATTTTGTATTTGCATGAACATTTTTGCTAATTGATCCATTGTCAAATATTTAGGGATTACTCATTATGTTTCTACCAATGCCCTCTTGGGTACAGGGCACATAACAAACCAACAATCACCAGTGTGTCTTCCTGTTCAGTACATCAACATGATAAATATACTACAAACAAAACATCCAAGTGAAAAAAAATCAGATTACAGGCAGTCTCCTAGAATTCACTACAAATCCTGACCAATCACTATTTTCCAAAGCAGAGATTATCTGCTTTTATCACCTATCTGCTTAAACTCCTTTAGTGATTCTCACTGATTTTAGGAACAAGACCAAAACCTTTAAGGCCTAGACTCAACAGGTCTTCTCGTAAACCAAACCAAACCAGCCACACTGTCTTTCTTTCCATTCCTCAAAATCTTCTAGCTCCCTCCTGGCACAAGGACTTTCACATGCTGCTCTTTCTAGCTGAAATGCTCTTCTAAGTTTCTGTTTATGTAGCTCACTCATATTCATCTTCTGATATTGACTTAGAAATTATTTCAGGAAGGCAGAACAGATAGTTCACCACACTCAACTACATAAATTTTCGGTCTCACAGTACCAGGCTCCTTTCGTTTAGTGACCAAAATAAAAGATATATACCAATTAATTTCCATTAAATAATACATATGTGAGTGCATATATAGTACGAATATATAAGACATATAGTTATATATCATATATTGTATTCTATACTTTTATACCAGGAAACTTCAAAAAGTTAATGGACAAATGGAATTAAAAGATAACAATAAAAATATAAACTTTATTTCTTAACATAAACTCCATCAAGTTTAAGCCAATCCTGTAAGCAATGATACCAGCCATTTAGTCGATTGCTAAAGAACTGAGGGTCCTGGGAATTGAACCATGTCAATGCAGTCTTTTTTATTTATTAATTTATTTCAGGATATTATGGGGGTACAGATATTTTGGTTACATGTTATGACTTTGCCACACCCAAACTATGATTTGGGGTGTGCCGTTTCCCCCTAAATGCAGTCTTTTTTTACATTATTAACTGAACAAAAATAGGTACCCTTTAGAGATTTTTTAGGAGTAGGAAAAAAAAATAAGTTGGAAGGAATCGAATCATGACTGTAAGGTGGATGCCTAATGATTTCCCATTGAAATTCTCACACAACTGCCCTTGTTTGATACAGGCAATGAGCAAGAACGTTGTCATAATAGAGAAGGACTCTCTGGTGAAGCTTTCCCAGGCACTTTTTTTGCTCAAGGATAACAATCTATTAATGCTGTCAGGTTTGTATGTTCTTCCCATTCCTCTCAACCCACTGTATTATTCTTACTTTCCACCTTACTCAGATTAAATTCCACAATACAGCATTATAATAACTCCCTTAAACACACTCTCTATTTAATCCCTTCTCATTTTTTTTTAATCATTGAATTTGTCAGAAATCTCGGACTGTAACAGTTTAGGATAGGATCTGAGATATGATAATGTTGGTGGGCATTTGAAATGGCCAGAAAGTAGTCACTGAAACAAATAGAGGAATTACTATACAGAGTACCAGAAAGATATCTGACTCAACTACTGTAGTGATTGATACATAATATACAAGATGGTTCAAAAAAAAATCAAACAAGTGGAGGCCCAAATTTCTAAACTACTTTTGCATTTTGCATCTTGCTCATTCTAAAAACCTTAATAGCCTAGTCTATTTAAAAAATTAGAACTAACTAAAAATTAAATTTGTCTTAATTCCTGCAGTATAACTTGAGAAATATAAACTCATTCTGAAGAGTCACCATATCAAGGAGAGAAATCAAAAGTTTAGTCTCACATGTAAACTGTTAACAAACATAGTATTCTGTCATGATCGTTTTCATTTCTATTTGTTTCCTCCAGAGGTAAAAAATATATATACTGCTTTCTAGTTTTTATGTTTATTATCTAAAGGCCTGTCAGTAGAGTTACCATATAAGGATGTTTCTAAAACTTGGCAAACCAGCTAACTATATTTGTTTCTTAACATCCAGTATACAGCCAACAATGAGTTAGTTCCATCTGCTTTAGGCTTGTGCGGCATAACGAATGTCATTCAGTGACAGCTTAATTCTGTTGTGCTGATTATCTCAAACCTGAATTTTATGGCAATGTAGACTCACTCTCGAGTTTACCTTTACATGCCTTATAGAATGTATAATTACAGTCGGGATTAGCCTAATCCATTCTCTACTTAATAAGCTGAACTAATATTAAACCCCAAATGGAAAGGAATTCAGCATATTTTAACTCTTCTTTACTCTGGCATGGTTTTTTTCTTTACAGCTCTGCTTAGCTTGATCCATTACCACCCTCTGATTCATTCTGGCACACACTTAAATCAATTCATTTCATAATCTCATGAGTTGAAGTCCATGGCATTTGACCTGGAAATAAAAATGTTATGATTATTAAACCACAAGAAGGCAACCGGTGATTTGAATTTCAGTATTTGCATTTTAATGCACATGTAGAGAGAATATTTAGATAATAATGATTTATCTTTGGATGAAATAGATTTCCTAAATGGGATTGAACCAAAAGTCTGAGTTGGTTGAAACAGATGACCTTTAATATTGATATCAGTACTGATAACCTATTACTCTAATAATTCCTCAGTACAGTTCATAAAACAAAGAATAAATAAGGTACTTATTTTGACACCAGTCTAATTTTTTATTCTAGTATACCGATCTCTTATAAAATGTGACTCTTATAGGTAAAAAGAATATTAAAAATGGTCACATATGTTGATTCTGCCAACCCATGAGCATGGTATATTCTTCCACCTGTTTACATCCTCTGCTATTTCCTTCTTCAGTGTTTCATAACTCTCCCTGTAGAGATCTTTTACCTCCTTAGTTAAATATACTCCTAAGTACTTTATTTTCTTTGTTGCTATTTTGAAGGGAATTGAGACTTTGATTTGGTTCTCGCTTTTACTGTTGTTGGCGTATATGAATGCCTCTGATTTCTGTGTATTGATTTTGTACCCTGAGACTTTACCAAAATCGTTTATCAAGTTTATCAATTAAAGGAGTCTCTTGGTTGAATACTTGGGGTTTTCTAGGTATAATATCATGTCATCAGCAACGAGTGAGAGTTTGATCTCTTCTGCTCCCATTTGGATGCCTTAATGCCTTTAATCCACTCTCTTGTCTGATTGCTGTAGCAAGGACTTCCAGCACTATGTTGAATAGAAGTGGAGATAGTGGGCAACATTGTCTTGTTCCAGTTCTAAGTGGGAATGCTTTCAATTTTTCCCCATTCAGTATGATATTGGCTGTGGGTTTGTCATACATGGATTGTATCATTTTTAGGTAAGCCCTGTCTATGCCTATTTTGTTGAGCGTTCTTATCATAAAAGGGTGTTGAATCTTGTCAAATGCTTTTTCTGCGTCTATTGAGAGGATCATATGGTCTTTGTTTTTGCTTCTGTTTATATGGTGAATTACATTTATAGATTTGCGTATGTTGAACCATCCCTGCATCCCTGGGATGAAGCCCACTTGGTTGTGA
>CAUYPO010036623.1:0-15448 GCA_963574435.1 Cheirogaleus major | reverse complement strand
CTAATAGTTTCACACCTAAGGTTCAAGTCTGTTACCCAGCGTGAGTTGATTTTTGTGAGAGGTGAAAGGTGTGGGTCCTGTTTCAGTCTTCTACATGTGGCTATCCAGTTTTCCCAGCACCATTTATTGAATAAGGATTCTTATGTTTTTAAAAAAGGAATAGAGAATATTGATCATCCCTACACGTCAATTAAATGGAAGTTAATTAAGAGAGCTTCTCCTATATATTTGTGTTCATGTGTGTACATATACATACATATTTGAATATATGCTTCTACATAGTATCTTTTTCTCTTAATTTTTTAATACATGTATATTCCTTTCTTTATAAATATAACCTCAAAACAAACATCATAATATCTGTTTAATATTTCATTTTTATGTTCCATCATTAATTTTACCATTCTATTATTAGCTTTTTTTCATACTTTAGTTTTTTTCCATATATAGATAAATTCTGCACAACCTCAACTTACTTGACATTGGCTTTTAGTTGGCATTTACACTGTGAACTACCACCTCTTCAAAACAGTGTATTCCCTTGGTTTTCCTTCTTAAACTCTTCAGATTCACTATGTATCTATGTGACATCTGCTCTTGGATCTTTGAAAGTCAGCTTAAATATCATCTGTGTAAAACCAAACATATAATTTATCCATTCCACTTCTACTATTCCGTCTCAGTGAATGGCACATAGTACAGCCAGTCCCCAACTTACCATGGTTTGACTTAACAATTTTTCGACTTTACAATGGATTTATTGGGATGTGACCTTGCTGTAAGTTGAGGACCATCTGACTATTCTGTTGCCCAACCAGAAAACCCAGGAATCATCCTTGATATGTCAGTCTTTCTTAATTTCTATTTCCAAATCACTTTAAATTTGCTTCCTAAATATTTCTGAAATCTAGTCATATATCTATAAATTCTCTCCTACAACCAGGTCCAATAAACTATTATGTTGAGCACTAACTATATAATAGCCTCATAAAGATTCACTCATATATTTTCTTGAACACTTCCAAACCACCAAGAATGCCGCTATCAATATGATCTTTGAAAAAGGTAAATCTGAGAATATCAGTCCCCTGTTTGTAAATAGAAATACATTCGATCATTAATTATTGCTTTTAAGATCAAGACAAAGCTCCTCAACATGTCTTTAAGGCCATGCATAACTTGGTCTCCTCCACTGCCCCTGGCTTCATGTGGAACCAGAAATTTTTCTTGCTCTCTTAGCCATATTCCTGCTTTCTCCCATTCCCTTCTTTTCAGGCTTATACCTGCCCAGTTCCCTTTCACTTCATGCATACTGGTTTCATGCATACTGGTTTCTACATCTTGAATCCTCCTTTATTCTCTTTTTCTCTAAGCTACCCGTGTATCAGACCTTAGTTGAAGTGTCCCCTTACAGGGAAGACTTCCCTGAGGTCCATAAGTAAAATCTTCTTGTATAGGCTTTCACAGTAGCATATATATATTTAATTCATAAGAGTTATCATGTTGGTAATTGATTACGGTTATTGGATTAATGTTTGTCTTTAGCATCAAACAGAAACTTCTTGAGGGAAGGAGCCATATATGATTTTTAATATAGTTGTAGCTCCACTACTAAAAGACACACAGTATATGCCCAACAAGTATATGATCAAAGAGCAAATGACTTTTCATTTATACTAGTAATAAAGTACCAACTCATACTATAATCTGCTAACCTCCTTGACAAATGGCAAAAACAATTCAAATAGGATTCCAAGAACAATATATACCATTTTCAAATTTCATACTGAGTACCAATTCTCTAAAAATTAGCAGCATATTTTTAAAGGTCCCCCAAATGAGCCTTCATATGGTACAAGTTTTGGGGAATGGATGGGTTGTGATAGTGATGATTAGAAATGAAGAATATTTCTATAGGAACCAAATTAATTTTCAAAAACTAGCAAAAGACTTGAGACTGAATCTTTCTTTTCTATGCCAAAAGTTTCCAATCCTTAGAACTTGCCCTACAAAATGAATGGAAGGAGGAGAGAAAGTGAGCAGCAATCAGCTCTGAGCAATAAGTAGACATTAGTTCCTTAGCTCTAGCCAAAAGACTCACTGTGAAGACTCACTGTGAGCCATATTAACTTTCTTGAAGAGAAAAATATAAAAATAAAAATTAAAAAGAGAACTATGACAGAGAATATAGCAATTGGGTAAGAATGAATGGCTGACCCAGTTCATTACTTTTTTCCCTTCTCACATTTATTTTTAGACAATTAATTGATCTAAAAAGTAATACTTCTCTGTGAGTCATCTTTTACTACAGAATAAACAATTACAGAGGCATACAGCAATATACATTCATCTTAGATTCACAGGTATGCAGGTCATCTGGGTTTGACCACCTCTACATGTTTCATTCTGGGTCACAAGATGGAGGAGTAGCTATGAGGGAGTTTTAACATATGCCCACAAATTCTTTGACATTTCTTCTTTCAAGAAGTGGAGCTTAATTTCTCTCCCCTCAAATGTGGACTGGAATTAGTGGGTCACTTCAAACCAATAGAATATGGTGGAGATGGTAGTGTATGACTTTCAAGACTAGGTCATAAAAGGCATATGGCTTCCTCCTTGCGCTGGCTTGCATTGCAAGCTTGAAGGAAAATTAGCTGCCATCTTATGAGGACACTAAAGAAAGCCTGTGGAGAGGCTGAGGTCTCCTGACAACAGCTGTATGAATGAGGCACCTTGGGAATAGATCCTCTAGTCCTAGTCAAGCCCAGGTGACTGTAAACATAGCCAACATCTTCACTGCATCTTCATGGAAGATGCACAGCCAAAAGCTCCCAGTTAAGCATCCCCCAAATTTCTGACCCTCGGAAACTGCACAATAATAAATGTTTATTGTTTTAAGCTACCTTCTGTGGCAATTTGTTATGCAGTAATAGATAATGAACAGAAGTTGGTACCAGATGCTTTTTCCTTGTGTTGAAAGTCAAGAGTACAAGGGGCCAAACACAGTTGTGAGAGTATGTTTCAAGTCTATGCTTTTGTCCAATCCACTAATATCCACTATGTAAAGCAAGCCTTTTGGTCAAATAACATAAATGGGCACAGGAACATAGTTTTCTGTAGTAGGCTAAATATTGACCACCCAAAGATATCAAATTCTAATCTCTTACAATTTACAAAGTAATGAAGTGGTGAGATTATCTTGGATTATCCAGGTGGGCCCTAAATGCTATCACAAGTGTCCTTATAAGAGAGAGGCAGGGGGAGATGTGCCACACACACAAAGAAGAGAATGTGAAGATGGAGGCAGAGACTGGAGCCATGAGGCCACAGCCAATGAACACTAAGTAATGCCAGCAGCCACCGGAAGACAGAGAGGCAATGTATTCTCCTTCAGAGCCTCCAGCTAACATGCTGATTTGGGATGTCTGGCCTCCAGAAATGTGAGAAAATAAATTTTTATTGTTTTGAGCCACCAAATTTTTGGTAATTTGTTACAGCAGCCCTGGAAAACTAGTATCTACTCCCATGGAGTAGATGGAGATGTTGATCACTGGCTGAACAATAATCTACTCTACCTTAGCATCCCTTCAAAAAATAACCAGAAAGTCAAAAAGGAGACACTGTGCATTGATACTACCTAAATAAATGAATGAATACATAAATGCATAAATAAGCAAAAGGAAAATAAAGAATTTAGATCAAAAGATTAATTATCCATGAAAGCAGTAGAAAATGTCAAAAATTTTCTCAACGTTCTCTAAGAAACCAAAATAAAAAGAGGTAAAACAATACAGTGTCAGAGAAGAGATAACAGAATAAAGGTGAGCTCTTTAGATTTAGGGGGAAAATGGAGAATAAAATAAAAACCAGAAATGAGTGCTCTGTTAAAACAGGTTTATGAAAGATATGGTAGACAAAATCACAGAAAATGAATTTTTTTAAAAAGATAAATATATAAAAGAAAAATGAAATAGAAGATCCATTTTATATGTAATTAGCGTTTGTAAGTAAGAAACTTAAAATGTAATAGAAAAAAATTCAAAGATAGAAGAAAACTATGCTGAAATGAAAGAAGATCTAATTCTACATATTGAACAGATATTATATATTATAGGAACAACTATACAAAATGATGTTTTATACTAGAAAATAATGCAGTTCACAGTCAATGTGATCTTGGATTCTCTCTTTTGATTTTCCATATTCATAATAAATTTGAAGAAATTTTTATGTATGTAAAGATGCATACGAGAAACTATTATTGTGACCTTGGTCAAGTAATTCTGCTCTTTGTTAAATCAAGAGATGGATATCTAAGGTTCTTTCCAACTCTCTGATTCTGTAATTCTTACCCTGAGCTGCTCTTCTGATTGGGCTTGAATGAAAACAATTTCAGAAAGCATCTGTAATTGGTACTGATGTAGACCTATATTAGATGTATTATAAATATATTAAAGCCAACTAGTTAATAATAATTGTCACCTCTGTAGGAGTCAACATCTTAAGGGTGTAGTAATACTTTTACATTCTGCATCAAACATTTAGCAAAGAAATCAATAAGTATAACATTATCTTTCTGTAGATCTGCCAAAAAATTAGTTTTATTAATTACCTGGAACAACGGCCTAACCAATATGGCTTTTTAAATATTCCTGTGTCATGCAATTTGTTAAAATCTTCCACAAAATTGGCACTAATTATGTGACATATTTTCATATAACATTTATGGCGAATTGGAAAATATCATATAGATTAGCTGCATACTTGACTATTTTCTTTTTTGAAAGATGGCATGACAAAATGTTCTATGTTTTATCAAAGAAAAATTTATGTATGATTTCTTGTCCTTGAGGTTAAATGGACATCAATAGGAAAATGACTTAACAGGCAAATAATTCTCCACTACTTTTTCAGGAATATGTATAATGGCAACGTGAAGATAGTTACAGAAAATAGTTATAGAAAATTTATGTTTTACACAAGATGTTTTCAGTATGACTTGGGTGGTTGGCACTAATAAAACTTGTTTTCAAAGGCATACTTTTTCAAAGATAAGAAGTGTTATGAATGTATCCAAGGGATACAGCATCCATCTTTTATATCAACTGGAACAAGAAACTGGGACCATGTTTTCGTATCTTTGTTTCCATAGAGAGCTTGTTACCTTGAACATTGGTCCCAAGTAAGTGCCAAATGGTTAAATGAATTATTATATATTCAGACACTGCTTCCCGCAGGTAAAACAGAGAGTATATACATTTTAAAGACAGGATAAACCCAGAAACCATTTTTGCTTTTCAGAGGTGATAAGAGTAGTGCACACTTGTCTGAGAGTCAGATGAAGATTAGACACCCATGACTAAATCTTGACATTGCGTCACTTTTTATCCAGTGTGTTTGGTGACATCATATAGGCTAAGATTGCTTGAAGTCCTTCTAGAAGCTCTGATAGCATGGAATTGCTAGTTTGCTGGACAGAGCTTGTGTCCAACAAAAAGAATCTCAATCCTTAGGAAGTTCTTCCTAATATGTCAACTAAATTCTTGATTCAGGTAATCTCCACCTTTTTATACCACATTCCTTAGAAATGAAAAATGAGCGTGTACCAGTCTGCTTTCCACTCCTACATTTACAATACATACACATTCCATTCTACTGTTTTTCAGCATAATTCTACCTCAATCATCTCAGACAAATTGAATTGTTAAAAATGCTGTAGAATGAAGTTCAACCTTAACTTTCACTGTCAAGAGGTTTTCCATTCATTCTAGTGTAAATTCCCTTCCTTGTTCTTTGATGGTGGCCGGAAATTGGACCAAATAACCTCTTACAACCATCTCAACTTAAAGATTTCAAATTTTACAGTACTTTGTCCATATAGTGTAACTTCTAAAATAGGTACCTTTATTTCCCTAAATAAGCCAGATTCTCTTAGTGAATTTTAGGATTCAATTATGAAGTCTGGGAGGTACTCTAAATATGTGAGGGTTTGTGTATATACTTGTTTATTCTTCAACTATATAAAACTATTCATGCCTAGTCAGCTGGGTTAGGCAAAAGTTATTTTTCTTAAAATTTACATATAAATGTCAGCTATTATAAGATTATTTTTATAATTACTACATATTAGAAAAGTCCTCAGTTTTAACCATATTATTTTATATTATTTATTACAGGACAGCATGAAAGAAATTGGTAGCAATTGCCTGAATAATGAATCTAACTTTTTTAAAAAACATTTATGTGATGATAATAAGGTAATGATAATTATTTGGAGTTTGTTTGTCACTCAGGCTTGATTTTTATAGAAGCTTATATATTTGTGCCTCTGTTAGAAAAATATATTAATTACATTAATAACATATTCTTCTGGGTATAACCACACAATTCCCATTGATCTATTAAGTTATACTGTGGTCTTCTTTATGCTTTTGTTTTACAAATAACCCTAGGCCTATTAGATAATTTTTTTCTGCTTTACCATTCTATTTTTCACCTTGAAAATACTAGAACTGTTAAATTCAAAGATATACATATCATTTATTTCTAAATTTCTTACACAGAAAAATAGTTGTTAAAGTGATTGCTTGCACATATGCAAACATTAGTCATTGGTATAATTTAGTTGCAGGCATTTTGAAATTTTTCTTTCAATATTTGCTTATCTTAAGTGATTACCATCTCAAGTTGGTATAATATTACAATTTACAGAACCTCCAAAAGTTTGAGTCATTTCTTCCTACAGAAACTAGTGTGCTATTTTAAAACTCACAATAGCTGAGTCAACCTCATGGCATCTCAAAATATAACCATAAAGTCTTTATTCATAATTTCTTACTTTAAATATCTGAAAAAACAAACAAATATGTTTTAGGTGACTATGGCCCTCTATTTTCTTATTACCAGCTATTCACCCATAGCTCAAAAGGTACAAGAAATAACATTTAAGAAAAATCATGCCTATCTTTCATCATTATTGCTTCCAAAAGCCTTCTTTTTTGCTTATCTTGTTTACAATGGAATAATCTTGTAATATATTCACCCCTAAGAGATAAGAACACATATACATAATAGATACAAGACTTTAAGAGTCAGATAATCATTAAACCAAGTTCTAGGCACGCCATGCTGTCACCTAGGAGCTAAACAGTTTTGTTCTGTTACTTGTCAGTCACGTGATTAACCGGAATAGAAGGCTGGGGCAGAGGTGGGGCATTTACTTAGCAAAACAGCTCTGGCTTTAGGCTCCTTAAGAAAGCTTATCATTTCTTAATATTTTATATGAACCACAGCCCTTCTGATTTTTTCCTCTAATAGGAAGGTACGTTTCTATATCGTGCTGCTCGCAAATTGAAGCAATTTCGTAAAATGAATAACAGTGACGATTTCGATCACCACTTATCAATGGTTTCACAAGGCACATTAAAACTGTTGAACTGCACCAGCAAGGTAAGCTAAGGAATGTTTACTTTAAACAAATATATAAACTACTCCTGTACTAAGATCATATCCATCATCATAGAATTCTAAGTGCTTATTATTACATAAAGTTGAGATACATTTACTCAATTCTAGAAGAGGAAAGTCTCAACTTGGAAAGTATCTATTCATTTCTTGGCTACAGTGAATTAACAGTTTGTGAAAGGGGAGTAAAACATAAGTGACTAAATACTTCGTTGCCATACTAACTTCCAAGGAATCTAAGGTGATATATTGGGTGAGATATGGCAAATTTTTATCTGTAAAATTTATTAATAGATTTAATCTATATATGTGCACATTTATAAGAACTCCTAGTCAATAAAACAGGAATTCTAGTGTATTTAACACACATCTTTATTTGGTAAAACTGGGCATATATATATATGTCCAATAGTTTTTTTTTTTTTGCTTTAATAATTTTGATACATATAGAACTATTTTTTGTTACTTTTCTACTAGTGGTTATGAACTAAAAACAACAAACAAAATTTGGAAGGCATTGTCTTGAGCTACACTGAAAAATGCAGAAAATTATAGCATCTACATTGTAGGATGTTAAAAGGATTAAATGGCATAATTCAAGAAAAGAACTTAGTTCTAAAAAGTTTTCAGTATTTAATGTGATGTTTTATTATTATTATTTCCCTCTTTAGAGATTTTACCAGCTGTCACACTAAGTCAAAAGGTTTATGGTTTCAAAGTGGTTTAAAAAACATTTTTATAATTTAAAAAATAATTTTGTTTTGTTTTGAGTACCAGTAGTTTCCCATAGAAGGTAAAATGGTAAGATTATCTTTGAACCCTATTGACAGTGATGGAAATAGAGATTATATAACTTAGACAGCCTTATTTATCATTGCCTTATATACTTGATGGGAGCCAGTCTCCTTTTGGTGTGCTGGATTTGCCAACCTTATTTCTAAATTTTGGGCCCTTACTTAGATTTGTCCCCTAAAGGAAATTTTCAGGTTTTCTTTTTTTAAAAATAAATCTGATCTATCTTGTTCTATGCATCCTTCAAGGCTCAGCTCAAGATTCATGAAGACTTTATACTCTAGTCTACAAGCAATACTTCCTACTTATAGTGATTTCAAAGCTCTGTCTAATGCAAGAATGGCAGATAGGTTTTATGTTGCTTGCACCTCCAGTTGATTAGTCGTGACTGTTGGAAATACTATGTTGATTATAAGCCTCGAGTCTGGGCTCAACTAAAAAGAGAGTAAAACAGATGATTGATTGAGACCGCTTATGGCCTAGGAAAGAATAAAGGTCATAGGTATGCTATATTTTTGCAACTCCTTCTCATATATGTTGAGCTGTGTGTGAATCACCAGGTTCTAAAATCAACTAACTGTACAGAAAAGAAATACATGAATAACTTAAATCTTGACATCAAATTAAGTTACAACATAAAATAGCAATACAGTTCACCCTTTCTTGAAATGATAAGGCAAGCTGTTAAAGACAGTCAGCTACACTGAATTTTCTTCATGAGCCAGATGTGCTATGGAACTTTTTACTATTGTTTTATTTCATTTTGCTTCTGCTGAGTGAAGCTTAGTAAAAATATATGGCCAGAATTTGACAATTTCAGGAAAACATTATTTTCATGTTGATTTAAATTCAAGTTTTTTTCTCTGTTAGTATACCCTTCTGTGTTAATTTTTTAGACCTCACAGCAATGAATGCACTGCTAAGCATACCTACAAAATTATGGATCCAAGGTATTCAGGAGATTAACCTCTCTCACTCCTTTCTTTTCCCTGATATTATATTTACAAATGAAATTAGTATTCTACTATCTTAACAATAAGAAACTTAAAGTGGGTTCTCAAATAGATTAGATGAGCTGAAAGTAATATGAAAATTAGCAATTACAAACAATGAGAGGAGCAATAAAGTATTACTATTGCATATTATAAATGTGACTTTATTTTTAAGGTTAAAGGAAAAAAATCGCCTTCCCTGAGTGAAGCCCAACCAACAAAGAATTTGGTAAGAGTAACTATAATTTTCTTTATGGCTCATCAGCTTTTCACTCAACTTAATTCCATAATATTTCTCTTTAAATTGTTTCTTTTCTATGATTAGTTTTGAAAATGTTCAGTATAATGTTAACAAAAGGAGAAGGGAGGTACCTTTTAAAAACTGGACTCCTTTAAACTACATTTAAAAAAAAGCAAAACACTATTTTAAAATAGAAGAAACCAGGGCAAATATCAGAGTATTATTTTCTTAAAAAGAAACAATATTAAAACATCAATAGGGAATGGGCAAAAGAAATGAACAATTTATATAGTTGAAAATAAACTAGAAAACAAGTACATAAAGAAAAAAAAATCCTTGATCATTTGTAAAGAAATAAAAATTAAACAATGAGGATCTATCTTACACTTATTAGTATGGATCGTATAGTATAAATAATATATAATTTAAAAATATCTACATATATTCATATATATACTATCATATATTATTAAAATTCATACAGCAATATAGAAAATATTTATGAATTAAAAAGGTAGAACACTTAATTGAATCTGATTAATCTTTAAAATGATGTAGGTATTAACTAGGGTGGAGCATAAAAATATGAGCCCATCTGGTTCATGAGAGTGATGGCTGCTTCATTAATATTTTCATTATTATTTATGTTATTTGACTAATATATATATGGAACATGGAAATTCCTTACTCCTTTTAGAGAAGTAGGGTGAGGCTACACACCCTGGGACTCAGGAAACTCTAGGAATTCCATCTGAAGTGGAAGATTTAGAATGAATGAAAATGAACACACGATGTAAAAGCAATATAAATATACTGATGGCTTCTGACTAAAAGAATTTGAAGAATTTGGAAAGAAAATTTAGCAAAAGGAAATAATATCTATGTTCCCAGGATTACAGAAATAAAATCAAGATTCCTTATTTTTGTCCTTTTAATGAGTGCTCATTCTTTGCCTCTGAGGAAAATATGAAATTTTTACATCTATATATTAAAAATCTGCTTAGTCAAGTTCAACTTCAGTTTGCACTTTTAAAACATCCTGGAACCTTCACTAAAAATAACATATGAATTTTTTCACACATATTTATCTTTGAAATCTGTTGTTTAATTTTTGAAATGTATTATTCAAAAGGTATGTGCTAATGTTACTAAATACATAACTAAAAGAGATCCAAAGTTTGTGACTAAAATAAACATAGGACAGATAAGTTCAAGACTCAGTCATTATACATACTTGATGTGTGACCCTAACAATTTATTTATCCTCTTTGTAGACCAGTTTCCCCATCTGTGAAATAAGAACTCATCATGTTCATAGGGTTATTAAGCAGATAAAATGATGCTCTGTATTTAAATTATTGAGCACAATACCTGACCTAGAAAATGCCTAATAACTGATTGTTATCTAAATGAAGAATTACCCTACCCTGTACTAATCCCACTCCCCCAGGTCAGAGGGCTCAGAGGATTATAGCTGCGTCTGTGCAGAGCTAATCTCTTATATGTCTTTTCCATGTAATGTATCTTTTTCTCCATTTTCTGTAGATTGTATAGGTAGCTCTCTTTAAGATTCTTGTCAGGCGCTAAAAACTAGCTTATGAGGCAGTTATCTGCCATACTCTGGTGAAAGCTAGATTATTGGGGTAGACTTTAGGACACAAGCTCAATCAGGTATGTCCTTATTATCAAAATAATCTGAATACTGTTGTGTAATTTATTCCTTCCACTAAAAATACATTTTTCCATATTAAAAATAAACTCGAGTAATATACAGCTATCTCATTAAAGTTTAAACAGTATTATTATGTCCACTGTTATAGTATGAATATAGCAGCTAGCTGACACAGCTCTTTGATAAATCCTAAATCTTAAACCATATCAACCTTGAATTTTCTACATATCAATTATCACAATTATAGTTAGAAATCATAGTTTAAAAAATATCATGCATCATTCTCCTTTTTCATTATACCAAATTTTCTGTGTAACATAACATGATGGAAATTAAAGATTGAATATTTAAAAATGTGTATTTTTATAAAAATGTGAAGTTAAAAAAACTTTTTAAAATCTATTTCTCTAGGAAGAAAATAAATCTTTAAAGGAACAGAAAAAACAGAATGGCTTGTGTTTCCTAAGGAGACTAATACAAAAGATAAAAACTTGTTGGAATAAAATTTTGAGGGGCACTAAGGAACACTGAAAAATATGGAGTGGCGATACAGAAACATATGAACTTTACTTGCATCCTCCAAGAATCTATCTGCTTATGCAATTTTTTTTTTTTGGAGTAGAATGCCTTCTGGAAGTTACTGAATGCATCCTAGTAGAAATGGATTAGAGCAATTGAGAAATCCATATTATATTACTAGAAAATGGATACAAACAATGGAAACTGAATGCTGCAATCAACAAACTGTTTCATATGTATGTGGACGTATATCAATCGGTATTAATTCTTTACTGAGTTTTGTAAGACAATTCATGTAAGTTATCAGTTGCAATAATACTTTTCAAACCTGTTTAAATATTTCAGGAGAAGACATCAAATCTATGAAGTATGTAAAGGTTACAGGATTCAAAATTTACACTGCTTTCTTATTAAAATAATTTTATGGCCCACTATGAATCAATATACTGTATTAAGAACGGAAATTGTCATCTTCTGTGCTGGAGACGTTTAGGGTTAACAGTGGCCTATGGATAATACCCATGAGAACAAAAGAGTCATACACCTTAAAGAAGCAAGAGCATAAAGACGTCCAAGATACTTAAGAGAGATATCAAGAGATGTAATTGAACATGAATATATAACAAAATGCCTTCAATAAATGGTATAGCAAATGTTTTTAAATGAAAAAAAAGGACACTTTTTAAAAAAATAGAAATCCACCTAGTCTATGGATGTTAAACTTTAGTTCTGAGTTACTTTTGTCATTTATGTATAATAAAACTTGTCTAAATGATTTTGCAATTTGGGAGGTATGTTTTAAGAGAATAATATATGTTAGCCTTTTAATGAATGGAATGTGTATATTTAATTTTGACACTATATCTGTATATAAAAATATTTTCATACAGTACTACAAATTGCTTACTTTGGATAACATTTCTCCTTTGTTAAAATAAATTACCTATGTATTAATATCACCAGATCCACTTAATGAAATCCCAGCAGAATTTTTAAGACAAGATTTTTAATGCTATACCACTACTTGATCTTCCATTTAATATATGACCTTTAATACCTATTACCACGACACCAGGGCCCCAAAACTATGTAAGGGCAGGACCACTACTTTCTATGTTAAATTCTTAAATTAAAAAAAAAGAAAAGTTTTACTCATAAAGGGAAATGGAAACTCTATTCTAGAAAGACCCTAAAACATCTCCCAGTTTGCTTTTCACTGAACTCATATCTTTCACGCTCTTTCTTAGCTGTTTTGCTTAGTTATATGTTGACTTGCTTTATTTGATCTACAGAAGATGCTCCGGTGGCACCCTCAATGTGTGGTGGTGACACCTTCCTGCTCCTTTTCACTTTCCCCAACCCAAATGACATTTCATCCTCATTGGTGCAGATAGCTGCATTTACTGGACTGTCCCATTAATGGAACTTTGAGTCCAGTATTATTTCTGTTTAATTGCCACTGTTAACTCCAGAAGAGGAGCTGCCTAGCACTTTTTAGGAGCAAATGATTCTTTACCAAGTTTTCTTTCTTTCTTTCTTCAGATGGACTTTTCTAATAAGCTGTGTTCTTTCCACCATAAACCATAAAATATGGTCAAGTATGTGGTACAGCTTTATCCTCATGCATTGGTGCTATTGGTAAAACATCAGCTAGAGAAATGAGGAAATTGTCTCTAAAGGTAAACTCTTGAAACTGTCCTTGAAAGTATTTCCTTGAAGGCTGTCTATAACGTCCCTTAACAACAGTGTTTAAAAAAAATTCTGAGATTGTGGCAAAATAAGAGGCAATATTTTTTGAAATGCTTGTTAAAAGAGTTCTTAAAATTTTCTTCCTTGGTTTTTATCATTTGGTTATGATAGATTTGAATTTTAGAGAAAATTCTTACAAAAAAAAGTTTATTCAACAGGTTCTATGTGCCAACTGCTTGTGAAAAATTACCCACACATTTATGGTTATATTTCCCTTCTTTGTTTCCTAGCCACTAGCAAGGTAGGCTGGCAAATAATGACCTTGCATATTATATTTTTAGTATCTCTACTCCCCAATTAGAGACTTGTTTCAGTGAACATTTTCTTTCCAGTATATATACAGATGCTTTAAATCATCATTTTCTAAAGTTTGTTCCAAGAAACCTTAATCCTTACCAATGCTACAGAAAGGAAAAAAGAAATAAGAGGAAGGATTTTAAGTTCTGAGGTCAGTTAAATTTTCTCTTGGAGATTCACAATTCATATAAGCATATTAAAGGCTCTGAAAATTCATTCATATAGCTTTAAAAAAATTTAACATTAATGTAGCATTTCCAAAACTTATTTGACTACAGAACACACTTTTATGTAAAAACCACTATACTAACAAAAGGTTAATATAATTAATAGAAGGTTAATATAATAGCAAGGGGAATATTGCTTTATACAAAGGGTTTCAGTTAAAAGTCTTTTTAAAAAGGCTTTCAAGGGACATGCTAAAGGAAATACTCTTTTCAAGGTTAAGATAATCTTCTTAAAAGTTCATCCATGGGAAACCTGAACTAGGCCATACTTTCTTTGCATTAGGCCATAGTTTCACGGACAGCCAGCTTAAGAAGTACATTGTGTCAACCCTTCTACACTATATTAATATTTCTACAGAAACACACATCTTGTGTTCTCAGACAGTCTTTATGGTGCTCTGTAATGCAGTCTTCACAAATTTATTATGTTCTTATTGCTTAGAAAGTTCTTCCAAATTTTATGCATATCCTCCTCACACTTCCAGGGGCATCTCAATTCCTTTCTTCTCATTTGCTATGACTTCTATAGTAATTCTAGATGTTGTTAATATTTGTTCCCTTGGTTGCCCATAGCACTTAATTCCCTGTATCATGCATTATTATTTGACCAGATTCATCTTAGTATTTTATTTTAAATATAGTTATTATTTAAATAATTTATTTAAAATATTTTCTCTCCCCTAAAGGAATGTATGATATTTTATCTTCCCTTCAGCTCCTAATGGGAAAACCTAGACATATGGCAGTAAATTAGTAAAGATGAATTGCATTATGCCATTCTATTATCAAACTACATTCAAATAATCTAGGAAATACATTTCTACACTGAAATATAATTTACTTAAAGATGAATATGATAGGAAAATAAAACACAACTTATTTAAGACAGATCCCACAGCTTTGTGTTTTCAAAATATCCATGAAATTTTCTTTGATTTCTAAATTTTATTTGTTGTGAACATCTCTCAGCTTCAATTCTGACCAAATAAGAGAATCTATGAAAATATTTTAGGACAACAAAATTAGGTGCATTGATAATTGTCAATTCTAACATTTTTAATGTCTAAATATAAAAATATATTTGTCCAGCTAGACCCAAAAAATTAGCTAAATATTTGAGAAAGATGCTAAATATTTGTTTGTGGAATAAGGTAGGGTTTGTTTTGCATCCTCCACATACAAAACGGTGAGAAAGTGCATTTTTCTGTATAAGGCAGAAATTCTCTAACTTGGGGAGAGGTTAGTGCTCTATAAGATACTACTCTAAAAGTGAATTAATTTCTATACATATTTTACATGAAGAGAGTTAAGACAAGTGGAAACATTTACACTTTAGGGTTTGCTACTCTTGCTTGATGATGTATTCCTTTTTCTTCAAGACACAGTCTAAGGGTCCCATCCTTTCTGAAGCCTTCCCATACCTTCCCAGGTGGAGCTCATCATTCCTTCATGTGTGCCTCCACTGCTCAGCTCAACAAGTAACTCTTTTTTTTTT
>CAUYPO010036621.1:0-22855 GCA_963574435.1 Cheirogaleus major | reverse complement strand
TCTCCCAGAGTGCTAGGATTACAGGCGTGAGCCACGGCGTCTGGCCTGAAACATCTTATTTTAGCATCACATCTCATGCTATAAACCTCAGCATTCTCAAATTTTTAAAGCATATTCAGAAGGCTTTTCATACTTAATTTGATAATGTTAACTTTAGGCAATATTTAAACCTGACCATGAAACAAAACTTTCAACTGCTTTCTAAATATAAGCAATATAAAAACTTCAGATATAACTTTGGAGAAAACCTCTATATGTGAAGAAATAATTTTATTCTCCATTATTCTACAAGTACTTTTTGAATATCTACTCTGTGCCCAGAAATTACATTGGGGCCGGGCGTGGTGGCTCACGCCTGTAATCCTAGTACTCTGGGAGGCCAAGGTGGGTGGATCACTCAAGGTCAGGAGTTGGAAACCAGCCTGAGCAAGAGCGAGACCCCGTCTCTACTTAAAATAGAAAGAAATTAATTGCCAACTAAAAATATATAGAAAAAATTAGCCGGGCATGGTGGCGCATGCCTGTAGTCTCAGCTACTCGGGAGGCTGTGGCAGGAGGATTGCTTGAGCCCAGGAACTTGAGGTTGCTGTGAGCTAGGCTGATGCCACAGCACTCTAGCCCGGACAACAACAACAACAAAAAAAACTACATTGGGTGCCATAGGAAGCAGGGAAACCAAAAGAGGAATAAAAATTTACCTAATTCTAGGAAATTTAAAATATTGTTGGGGTGGATCAGGAAACAAGGAACTAGTAGAGAACATAATGGTATAGTGTATATTGTGAAATGAATAGATTAGCTACTAATAGGTATTTAGAGAAGGAATATATCCATACAAACTCATGGCAGGAAAAAAAGTGCAATTTAACCTGGATGCTGGAGTTTTAATTGGGTAGGTGGAAAGAGGGAAGATATTGTAGGCCAGGAGAACCGTTCAAATAAAGATATGGAATGATAACACATTGAGAAGATGAACTTCAGGAAAAGAAATTTTATATTTAAAGTAATAGAAAGTAAGATTAGATAAATAAATTAGAACCTTATGGAATGCCTTAAATGTTGCCAAGAAATTTGTACTTGATTAAAGAGGAGACATATTCTTCAACAGAGGAATACAAATGTGAAGAATTATTGTGGCATTTATGTATCAAGCGAATTTAAGTAATGAAACATTGGAGGCACAGAGGCCTAGAAAAAGGCTATTAAAGTAATCCAGGCATGAAGTGATTATATCTTCAGGAGAATGGAGAGAAATCTAGGAAAATAATGTTAAAATCTGTAAATATTTAAATATTTCACTCAAGTAATGATTATTGTTAATTTGCTAAGTATTATGCACTGAGAATATGGCATATCTTTTACATAAGCCTCTGAATACTTTCTAGATAAGTTGAATTTTCTCTAAACTTAAATGCTTAAACTTCTGGTTGATAAATCAGATTTTCTTGAGATTATAACATAATGAAACACATTTTTCTTTATCTTACTATAAAGGATTTACATTAAAAAGGTACAGAAGTTTCCTGAATATAGAGTTCCTACAGACCCCAAAATTGATAAGAAAATAATCAGAATGGAGCAGGAGAAAGCCTTTAACATGCTAAAGAAGAACTTGGTAGATGCCGGTGGTATTCTTAGGTAGGACATTTCTATAGTTCTTTTGTTTTCTAAATTAATGAGGTCCATTTGCAAGAATTCTTTTGTAGGAGAAACTATAATTTTGTTTTCCAGTTATCTCATTAAGTAATGGTTTTATAAGGTAGATACCTCACCAGTAGTTTCATAGGTATTAAATTGATTGGCTACTGTATAAGCCATTGAGTTCATCAGGCAAAGGTTAGAGAGAATTCTGGCCAAAAAATTATACTATACTGGCTGGACGCAGTGTCTCATGCCTGTAATCATAGCACTCTGGGAGACTGAGGCGGGAGGATTGCTTGAGGCCAGGAGTTCGAGACCAGCCTGAACAAGAGCAAGAACCCTGTCTCTACCAAAAATAGAAAAAATTAGCCAGGTGTGGTGCATGCCTGCAGTCCCAGCTACTAGGGAGGCTGAGGCAAGAGTTTGAGGTTGCAGTGAGCTGTGATCATGCCAGCCATTTCACTCTACCCAGGGCAACAGAGCAAGGCTTTGTCTGAAAAAAAAAAAAAAAAAAATATATATATATATATATATGTACTATAATATATATGCTATACATCATGTGGAAGGTTTTCTCCAAAATCACCAATAAATATTTAGCAACCTGTTATACATTTAGTACTTTATTTTAGATACTTATTAAGAGCAGAACTTGCAGCCACATTATATTTTTTAACCCATCTTTGATTACTTATGCAGACAGAAATGAATTCTAAACCCTAAATAAAATTCCATTTTATGCCTTTTATGCTTCAGGTTTTAAATAAGAAGAAATAGTAGCTTTTTCTTTTACTTTCCTTTGTGTGTCAGTCCAGGTGAAGAATTTGCTATCATGTAATGGGATTAAGTGTATGGAATATAGTTTTTGATCTTTAAAAGAACTTTTAGGTACGAAAAATCAATTGAGTCAATAATTAAATCCTTCAGTTTGGAGAACACTGCGTATTAATTTCTAAGTAGGCTCCATTTCATGCAATATCATTGTAAGAATTTTATACAAAAGTACCAATTAAAGCTGTATCCTACCAGATCAGTTCATTTTCCCAGCATGTGTTTTTTGCACTGCTCCCAAAGAGATCCGTGTTCACCTTTAGTTTATTCTCTTGCTCATTGGGTGAACAGGGGCTGGAAGTGCTGTAGAGGCAGTATATTGAGCTCATGTGAGGGAAGATTCTCCCATATATCTCTGAATTGCATATATTCTCTGGTTGGAAGGATGGTAGGTGCAACACAGAAGTGTAGTTTGGGACAGCAGTTTGATGAATAGGAAAATGTGCAATTTAAAAGATGATTTACAATGTTGTCTCTTTATTTTTGAGGTAAAATTTACTTAATATGAAATTTAAAATACCATTTATATATATACTTAAATCCCTGCACCTCTCTCTGCTATGGCCATGGTGAGTCTATAAAGGTTTATAAATATTTTTATTTAATAGGGTATAAAGTAGATCGTAGAAGAGTTAAGCAGAGGTTATTTTAGATTTTGTTTAATATGATATAATCATATATAATTTTTTCTTAAAAAATTGTTAGTACTAACCTAAGTAATTATGATTCCTGCCTTTGCCTAATATTCAATAATTTTAATATTTAAATGTTAATAATTTTGAATATTTTCTCTTATCAGGTGGTATGTACAGTTACCTACACAGCAAGCTCATCAGTATCATGAATTGGAGACTCCTTGCCTCCCTTCGTCACCTTCCCCTTTTCCTGTGTCTTCTCTTGAAGAAGAAGAAACTGCAATTAGAGATGAGAATTGTGCATTACCCTCACGTTTACATCCTCAAGTCGCACATAAAATTCAAGAATTAGTATCACAGGGAATAGAACAAGTGTATGCAGTAAGGAAACAGCTAAGGTACTTTTACATTTTCATTTTTGTTTGTTGGTTTAAATAATACACTAAACAGTATAGATATTTTCCTGGATATATGCTATCAGAGTAGATAAGGAACATAGTTTATTTATTTAAATAATCTTTTTTATAACTGATCATTTTCCATCAATTGCTTGGCATAATATGGTATGATATGGTTTATTATAATTCTAATTAGTCATTTGAGATATTCCATATTCAGTTTTGGCAAATAAGACTATTTCTAGGCCAGGCGTGGTGGCTCACGCCTGTAATCCTAGCACTCTGGGAGGCCGAGGCGGGCGGATCGCTCAAGGTCAGGAGTTCAAAACCAGCCTGAGCAAGAGCTAGACCCTGTCTCTACTAAAAATAGAAATAAATTAATTGGCCAACTAAAAATATATAGAAAAAAAATTAGCCGAGCATGGTGGCGCATGCCTGTAGTCCCAGCTACTCGGGAGGCTGAGGCAGAAGGATTGCTCGAGCCCAGGAGTTTGAAGTTGCTGTGAGCGAGGCTGACGCCACGGCACTAACTCTAGCCTGGGCAACAGAGTGAGACTCTGTCTCAGAAAAAAAAAAAAAAAGACTATTTCTAAATGATATATAAATTGAATTATTTCATAAATACCTTTAGAGAAAAAAAACTTTGTAGAACCAAAAGATTTTAAAACCTAGGCCAAGCTACTTACTTCAAGCTATTTGAAATGCAATTAAATTTTATTACAACAAAAGAATTTGAATAGTTCTTTATCTAATGAAATTTTATTTGTAATACTCTGGTCTAATTTTATTGATCCTCAGGAAGTAATAATAATTATATCATCATTATCATCATTATCATTGTTATGTGGTCCTTTCTATGTGTGTGCCAGGTATTGTGCCAAGTTCTTTACATGCATGATCTCATTTAATCTTATAATAGCTCTATGAAGTTGATATATTTATCTCATTTCTACACATGAAAAAATGGAGACTGAGAATGGTTAAATAATTAGCTTAAGAGGCAGAAGCAATCCTAGATCCTAGATCCTTTGTCAGAAATGTGGTTTCCCCCTTCCGTTCACTGAGAGAAAACAGCTTATAATGAATCTTTAGGAAAGCATGTTTACATTTGCCTTTTATAGCTGCAGGTGGAAATCCATGTAATACAAATCAATGGAGAAAGAACCATGTTCTAATAAAATATTTTCAGTTTGCTGAAAAAAAAAAGAAGCAGAGGCAGAACTGAAATTTAGGCCTAAGTCTATAACCTGTGCTCATTGTCATGATTTCTGGTACTTAATCTTGCTCTTACTGGTTATTATGTAATCTGATCTCAACAACAAAATGAGTATAGTAAATCCTCTTTTGAAGTCATCAATAGGTTCTTAGAGGCCGGGCGTGGTAGCTCACGCCTGTAATCCTAGCACTCTGGGAGGCCGAGGTGGGTGGATCCCTCAAGGTCAGGAGTTCAAAACCAGCCTGAGCAAGAGCAAGACCCCATCTCTACTAAAAAAAAAATAGAAAGAAATTAATTGGCCAACTAAAAATATATATAGAAAAAATTAGCCAGGCATGGTTGGCACATGCCTGTAGTCCCAGCTACTCGGAAGGCTGAGACAGAAGGATCGCCTGAGCCCAGGAGTTTGAGGTTGCTGTGAGCTAGGCTGACGCCACAGCACTCTATCCTGAGCAACAGAGTGAGACTCTGTCTCAAAAAAAAAAAAAAATAAGTTCTTAGAAACTGGTATTTTAAGTGAAATGACATATAGCAGGTGTGCGTATAATATTGTTTCGTTCAACATCTTTTCATTCAAAGTTGTTATAGTGTTTTTGAGAAAAAAGTGATTTCATTTTAAGTCTTTTTCCTTAAGGTTGCAGTTTCTAAGAACCTATCAATGACATTAAGTGAAGACTTACTGTAATTCCTAGTATTAATATTATTCCTTAATTAATACATGACTTTTCTATTTAGCAGCTTTCTTAAACATTTTATATTTATTTCCACTGGAGCATTGTTAGAACAAAGCCAAAATATGGTAAAGCCATTCATTATTTACTATACATGAATCTTAAGAACAGAAATATAATACAGCTCTGTGATTTGCTCCACCGAATATAATGCACAAAGCATATATATTAAACTTTATCATTTCTTTTATGTATTTGTTTTTTACAATTATGTAGCAATGCCACCTTCCATTTCTGTCTTTTTTCTACTTATAAAATTCACACACATCATATTTCATATAATATTAATTGGTGCTTTTGGAAGCAGTATAACATGATATTTATGCACATAATGTGAGTATAGGCCCAAACTCACTTACTTAATAGGTAGGTATATAACTTTGAGCAAATTATTTAACTTTTGCAGTCCTCAGTTCCTTCATCTGTGCAGTGGGAATGATAATTGTACCTATGCCATAGGATCATAGTAAGGATTAAAGGAGATATTTGGTATGAAGTGTTCCATACAGGACCTGAGATAGTAAGCATTAAAAGCATTATTATACTTAAACTGAAAATAATGATTTCATTCCCTCCATGAAAGTATCAAAGCTCACTCTAATATATTTAGATGTTTAACCAGTGAAAATATTACATTTCTGTAATCTGCATGAATTCTATGATTTAATGTATGATAAAAATAAAAGTGGGTAAGTATAAATTACTTATGGAGCTGTAAACCATACTTTACAAAAGTTTATGCTAAAAGAGACTCTTCTCTTTTGATCTAAAAGTATATTGCTAGATGGTTTATGTTTTTATTTTATTTTATATTTTCCACAGAAAGTTTGTGGAAAGGGAAATGTTCAAACCTGATGAGGTACCTGAAAGACATAATTTATCTTTTTTTCCAACTGTAAATGATATAAAAAATCACATCCATGAGGTACAGAAATCCTTGAGAAATGGAGATACAGTATATAACTCAGAGATTATTCCAGCAACGGTATGATTACAACCACAATTCCTTGTTTTATTACAGAATCTTTCACAGTTTCTGATAATATTTGGGCTAATCGGGAAGGCTACTATTAGGCCATCTGAATAACTGTGATATAAGAAAAGCTAGTGGCATCTTTTTCTTAAAATGTAAATACTATGAACTCTCAGATAATGGCTAAAAATTTTTATTACTCTTACAAGAAGAAAAATTAGTGAATTTCCAACTCTGACTCTAGTAAAAACAATAATCTTCATTTTAAAACCACCATATTTTTTCCTCTGTAAAATTTATTTCTTATTCATTTGGCAGACATTTATTGAGTACATATTGTATATATATCCCCCTTTTTTAAATAGATGGGCAAGTTTCATTGTTCGTAGAATTGTTCATACTTGAACACTCAAAGTGATGATGTTGGTTCTATGTGTTATCTGTGGATATCAGTTTTACCTCATATTTTGATACTGTAGTTTCCCCCTAAATATTAGTTATTTCTATGAAAGTTTTTCCTACTCTGAATAGATTACTATAATTAGCAAGAAACTGCTAATTATAATCTAGGCAGCGATTGTGGTATTAAAATGTAAGGAGCAATATCCTTTGCTCTCCTAACTTTTACTATCCAAATTTAGCAACTGAATAAATTTGGATTTTTTTAAAAGTTAGAACTACTATTTCTTGCTATCCGTAACTCTTAATTATCACTATCTAAAATTCAGAAATTAAAACAGATTTGGTTGACAGTGATCCTTGGACATGTACACTTGCTATCCATATTCTTGCTCTCTGAACTCAAGAACCTAATGTATTTGGATAGTAAAGTATACTTGTACTTTGAGAATGTGAACAAGTGAAGAGAATAATTATAGAATATAGTAAAATTATTCTATGAATGAAGAAAATATGACAGTTGCATTGATTTTTTTCAATATAAATGTTTTTTTTACTGAAATAAATGTTTTCATTTCAGCTTCAGTGGACTACAGACAGTGGCAATATTCTCAGAGAAACTGTGACAGTTACATTTGCAGAAGGTAGATTATCTTAAATACCTTTAAATGTAAAATCAAACAGTGTTAAAACTAAAAGGAACTTCAGTTATTATCTCCTCTAAACAAATTTTATAGGTGAGGAAACCAGGTCCCAAAGAGGCAAGAGCAACTATATTAGGAATTATCAAAATATTTCCTACTTTTAAAATTTCCTTTTATACTCAGCTTTTATGCTTTTTTATGACTGAAATTTTGAAACTGATTACTATCCTAGGGAATTAGAAGGCTGGCTAATTCCTGTAGTAATAACCATAGGATATCTTGATTTGGGGACTATTGTCCATTTTGTGTGGTTTGCTTTGTTTCCATATGTTCTTACTCCTTTATTTTCTCCATATTCCAAGCTTATTTTGACCCTTTATACACTTGTTCTCCCTTCTGGAAATGTCTTTTTTCTTCTGCATGGCAAACTTTTCTTATTCCTCAAATAGCAATCTCTTTTCCTCTCTTAACTTCACCCCTTTTATAAAGTAAGCTGTTCATTCTTTTGTAGTTACCTCTGCATTTAACAGGTAACCTTTTGTTTAGGTGTCTGTATCTTTCATTATGGTTTGAGTCAGAGGCAAGGCTTATATTTTATTCAAATTAATATACCTAGTATGTAGCATAATAACTGCTAGAAAGTTAACACCTCAGCTGGGTGCAGTGGCTCACGCCTGTAATCCTAGAACTTTGGGAGACCAAGGTGGGAGGATTGCTTGAAGCCAGGAGTTCAAGACCCCATCTCTACAAAAAATATAAAAATTAACCAGGTGTGTTGGCGTGTGCCTATAGTTCCAGCTGCTCGGGAGACTGAGGCAGGAGGATGACTTGAGCTTGGGAGTTTGAGGTTGCAGTGAGCTATGATGATGCCACTGTACTCTAGCCTGGGCAACAGAGTGAGACCCTGTCTCAAAAAAAAAAAAAAATTAACACTTAAATAAATGTTTTAGAATCAATAAATCAATAATTCTATATATAGAATAGTATTTTTTTTATTCTTCTACTTGTTAACCTTTAAGAGTCACTTTGCCTACAGAATAACTTTCAGATCCTTTAGCATTATTCATTTATTCTACACAGATATTACTCACTGTGCTAAATGCTGGATATAGAAAAAGAACGGGTAAGTTTCCTGCCTTATGGAATTTAAAGTTTAGCAAGAGGAAAAAAGACACTAAAGAAATATGTCCTAATTAACTCCTATTATGAAAAGTACCATAAGAGAGTTGTGCACAATTATGTGGGAATAGTGATAAAGATATGTAACTTAGTTCAGGAAGAAGAGAAGTTAACACTTGAAATCGTGACTTTTAAACTAAAAACTGAAGAATGAGTAGGAATTTGCCAATCAAAGAAATAGCATGTGCAAAGGCTAAGCAAGAAAGAGCTTGTTATGTTTAAGGAATTTAAGAAGGCTAGTGTGGATTAAGCATAGACAGTGCTTAGAGATAAAATTAGAAAAGCAAAACTGGTTTAGGAGACCATTTCACCTGTACACATAAAAGGTAATAGTGTTTTAGACAGTTGGTGGCACATAAACTAGAATTGAATTTAAGAGTTATTTTAGGCCAGGTGTGGTGGCTCACGCCTGTAATCCTAGCACTCTGGGAGGCTGAGGAGGGCAGATCGCTCAAGGTCAGGAGTTCAAAACCAGCCTGAGCAAGAGCAAGACCCCGTCTCTACCAAAAATAGAAAGAAATTAATTGGCCAACTAAAAATATATAGAAAAAATTAGCCGGACATGGTGGCACGTGCCTGTAGTCCCAGCTACTCGGGAGGCTGAGACAGGAGGATCGTTTGGGACCAAGAGTTTGAGGTTGCTGTGAGCTAGGCTGATGCCACGGCACTCTAGCCCGGGCAACAGAGTGAGACTCTGTCTCAAAAAAAAAAAAAAAAATGATTCTTGTTACCCCCATTTTACAGATGAGAACACTGCGATTTGTTAAGCCACTTGTCTAAGTGGCAAAGCCAGGTTTTGAACTCGGGACTATTTGATCCTACACTCTTAGACCACTTTGCTCCACCTGCCAACTTCTCGTTGTCCAAGCCCACTGTAAAGATTGCATGGTTCTTGGGTATAAACCCACCCTTCGCCCTGCTTTCTGAAAATACGCTTTGCTCTTCTTTCTGGAAATCTGCTTATAAATGTTACTCTTCCATGGGTCAGTTTCGGCAGCCCGAGGCAGGGTCAGGGGACAGCCAGGCCAAAGAAGTCAAGTTTCGCTGGCCATAAATCCTCTGTCCCTGACGTGCCCCGCGGTGGCTTATCTTTGGAAAACATGACCCAGGATAAGCCAGGGGGACGGCAGGCCAAGTCATAAAGCCGCCAGCCAGGGGACACGGGGTGTCCAGGGTTACGTTCCTGAGAGCTGACTGGGTGATGTTAGCCCACCCCCTGCAAAATGGCCTGGCCCAGAGAGATGTCACCAGAGGCCTCTCATCTGTCCCCAAGACATCCATTCTTGCCACATCCCCTCCCACTCATTGCCCTGTGGCTGTCCTTCACCCCCTGATTTGTTTCAGATGTGTGACATGATATGAAAGCTCCGATTTCAAAGCTCCTGTGGGCCGGGTCTCGGGCCTCTTGGGCCTTGGGTTTGCACTAACGGCCTTTCCCAGGGACGGACGGCCCCATCAGACATCGCCACCGCGCACCACCTTCCGCGAGACCTCCGTCGTTCTGACAAAAAAGGGCACCAGGAGCCCCTCACCCCAGAGCAGGCCAGTGGCAGAAAGCTGAGGAAAGATTAAACTCTTGCTAACCCAGGAGTGCACAGTCAGGAAGCTCAAATGACCCCATGGTCAGGATGGGGGTGCAGGGGATGGGGAAGGCCCAGTAAACCTGTAATCTTTGGAGACTGTTTTCTAAGAGCAACATCTGGGCCAGGGCTCCTCAACCCCAGCTCACACATCAGCATCACATGGGGAAAGCTTTTCAAAATACCACTGCTCGGACCAACCCTTGGAGATCTGGCTTTAACAGGCCAGAAGTTGGGCTTGGATGTTGGTAGTTGTTATTGTGTTTGTTCTCTAAGTTCCTTAGGTGATTGCATTAATTTTCTATTGCTGCCCAAAAAGGATTCCACAAATTTAGGGGCTTACAACAACACACATTCATTATCCCGTGGTTTCTGTGGGTCGAGAATCCATGAATGGCTTAGCAGGAGCCTCTGCTTCAGCAGCTCACGAGGCTGCAATCAAGACGTCAGCCAGGGGTTGGGGTCCCATCTGAAGGCCTGACTGTGGATGGATCGCTGCTAAGCTCCTTAGGTCGTTGGCAGGACTCCATTTCTTGCAGACTGTAGGACTGAGGGCCTCCGTTCCTTGCTGGCTGTTGGCTGGAGGCTCCCTCAGTTCTTTGCCATGTGGGCCTCCTCAACATGGCAAGTTGCTTGAGCAAAGCCAACAAGGGAGAGAGTCTGTTAGCAAAACGGAAGCTCCAATCTCTATAACATACTCTTATGCAACATGATCACAGAAGAGACGTCCCTTCCCCTTTGCCATGTGCTCTTGGCTAGAGCGAGCCACAGGTGCAGCCCATGCTCAAAGAGAGGAGACTGCACCCGCCATGGAAACGCCCAGAGGCAGGGTCGCTGGGGGCCGGCTTAGGGTCTGCCTACCACAGGGAAACTAACACGCTGCCAGCTTTAAGAACGATTCATCTTGGGCATTGGTTCTCAAATCCCTCCGATAAGACTTGTACTTCTCATGCTTTAAAAATCATATTAATCCCCTGGAAATCTTGTCAAAATGCAGATTCTGGCTGGCACCAGAGAGAGACTCTGCATTTCTAAGTCCCAGGTGATGCTGATACACTGGTCCTCAGATGACACTTGGAGTAGCAAGGACCTAAGGAATGCCATAGGGCCAAATAATTCCCACTCCATCTTAAGCACCGTTAGGGTTAAGGTATCACCACCCAAATGTTGCAAAGCATAAAGCTTACTTTATCAAGACACTGTAGTAACCCAAATCTCCTACTCAATAGTGCATCACCGAGCACATTTCTTACTTCTAGTCCACTGGGCTAGTCATAAAACCCTAATAATTTGTTGTCTGAGACGTCACTGTATCAATCAAATGAGTTAATACATGTTATATATACTTGAAACCCCAGCGATGCTACAGAAACATGGTTATTACTACCAACTGTAGGCTCTAAAGAAGATTAGGTTTGGAAATAAAGGTAACAACATCGAATTCCCAACCTGAGTCCTTTCAGTTTAAAAACTTTAAGTGCCATATTTCCTTGATCTAAAAAAAATTCTGAAATCCAAATGTCTTAAAATTGATGCATACAATATAGTGTTTTTATATTTCCCCAAAACATCATGAATATAATTAGGTGCATATTATTATTGGGCACTGCTAACATTTCAGTATGTGGTCTTCCAGATGTTCCCCTGTGTGTTTATGTTGGGCTGTAGAGACACACAGAAATATGTTATTTGGGGGCTTGGGGTATTTTTACTGACATGTTTTTTAACATGTATTTTTAATATATATGTATTTCTAAAAGCATTTAAAAACATGCCTTGAAGAAGATCTTCTCATTGGAGACTTACCTGTATCAATCCACACAAATCCACCTCCCTCCTTTTAATGATTGCATAGAACTTTCTAGTATGAATGGACCATGGTTTAGTTCATCAGTGTGCTGGGAATTTATATATGTTAACTCATTGTAACCTCAGTTAGTTCTCTGTCTTTACTCCCTCCTTCCTTCCCCTTCATTCGCGCTTCTACATACCACCAGCCTCCTACTCAAACGGCACCAGGCAGGGTGGTGCCTCAGGGCCTTTGCACTGGCTGTTCTCTCCGCCTGGAATGCTCTCAGATTGTCACGTGTCTCTCTCCCTCACTTCCTTGTCTTTAATTCAAAAGCTACCTTATCCAAAGCTACCTGGCCACCTAGCTAAGACTCCAAACCCATCCTTCTCTCTTCTCCTAACTCTTCATGCCCCAATTATTTTCTTTCTGCTTCTCAGCACTTAACACTAGCTTATATATTATTTGTCTGCACCCACCAGAATGTCACTGCTCCTCCAGGCCAGGGATTTTTGTCTGTTTTGTTCATGGCTATGTTCCCACTGCTGAGATCAGCACCTGCTCACAGCAAGCTCTCAAAAAACCTGTGAATGAATGAATGACAGTGGTATGTGATTAGTACTAATCTTAGTCCAGTCTTACGAGAGAGGAAACTGAGGCACAGAGAGAGGAAGTACATGGTCAAAACACTGAACATACCAAATGCAACACCCCTGTGCTCCATCCACGGCACTCTCGGCTGTTGTTGGGCTTTTTTGGATTCACTCGTGTAATAAACATTTATTGAGCTCCTATGAGATTGGGTGACAACTCAGTTCCTGCTCTCAGCAATTTACAGTTTGGTGGATGCACAAGGCTAGAAAAATCACAATGGCAACTGTGAGACTACTCAGGAGCATTAGCGAGGCTCAGGGGTAAGGAGGGCTTCCTGGAGGAGGTGGCGTCCAAGGCGAGACCTGAGGATTCTTGGAGGGAAGAGAGTTCTACCGAGTAGGAGACATGCAAAGTCCTAGAGGTTAGGAAGAGAGAGGAGTTAAGTCCCTAGAGTTCTGAACTAGGCGGGGGAACGGTTTGCATTTAGCAAAAGGTACTTCCTTCTCAGGTCCCTTTGTGTGTCTCCTGCTTGAAAAGCCCAACCACCCGCAGCCACTGTACCCGAGAGAGCCCGAGACCGTTTGCTAGCGCTTAAACTGTCGCTGACACTACCAAATGCTGGGGGCTCCTTCTGCTTTAATCCAGGGAATTAGCTTCTGGCCCCACCAGCTCCATCCCCTGAATTGCTGGAGGGCAAAGGTCAATGCATTAAGCAGGGCAGATTAATACCCGGCCATAAATCCCAGAAGCTGCATGTAAGCAGCAGTCATATTTCACACGGGATCGCCCCAGCCATTGATCGGCCCATCCTTGGGAGGGTGCGCACGCGTGTGTGTCCCGGGCCGTGTTTACGAGCCTCGCCAAGCCCTCCTGCATGGCGCCCCCCACACGCCGCCCTTTGATCGGGGAAATCCAATACCTGAGGTCTGGGCTTTATGGGCGAGCAAGTCTAGATTAAGAGAATTAACCACAGTGGATCACAACTAATAAAACGGAGCCTGGGCCCCACCGCAGCGCGGCCCTGGGAGACAGGTAGTCCTGGGGGGCGAGGGCAGAAGGGCTGCCCAGGGTCCCGCCGGGGCCACCACCCCACCCTCCAGCCCAGAGCCGTGCTTGGCAGAGTGGTGAGTGTGTGTGTGTGTGAGTGTGTGAGTGAGTTTTAATCTAAATGCTCTCCTACATTTCTTTTTCCTGCCCCCCACTCTCCCTTTTATATGCCAACATATATTTGGCATTTTCTGGAAAAACAGGGACTCCCAGACAATCCATTTACCCATTTATTTCTGCACTCATTCATTCATCAAATATTTACTACAAATAGATGTGGTAGACACTGTTATGAGTTGAATTTTGTCCCCCTCCCTCCCAAAAGATACATTTAAATCCTAATCCTTGATACTTATGAATGCGATGTTATTTGAAAATAGAGTCTTTGCAGATATAATCAGGTTCATATGAAGTCGTACTGGATTAGGGTGGACCCTAAATCCAATGACCGTTGGCCTTATAAGAAGACACAGAGACACACACAAGGAGAAGACCAAGTGGTGACAGAGGCAGAGATTGGAGTGATGCCGCCGCAGGGCAAGGAGGGCCACCTGGTGTGGAGGTAGCATGGAAGGCTTCCAGGAGGAGGTGAGATTTATGCTGAAGGCTAAAGATGACCAGAAGTTGGCCAAACAAAGGATGGGAGAGAACAGTGCTCAAGACAGAGGGAACAGCCGATGAGAAGGTTAAGAGTTTAGAGAGAAATGGTGCGTTTGAAGAGAGGAGAGAAACTCCAGCTGCTCGTAGTGGAGAAAGAGAGAGATGAAGCTGAGGGAGATTTTCTGTCTCAGTTTGTTCTGGCTGCTGTAACAAAATACCATAAACTGTGTGGCTTGTAAATAAAAAGAATTTATTTCTCACAGTTCTGGAGGCTGGGAAGTCCCAGACCGAGGCAGATTCAATGTCTGGCGAGGGCTCACTTTCTGGTTCACGCTGTGTCCTCACACGGTGGGAGGTGCAAGACAGCTCTCTGGGGTCTTTTATAAGGGCACTAATCCCGTTCCTGGGGGCTCCACCCTCATGATCCAATCACCTCTCAAAGACCCACCTCCTAGTATCATCTCCTTGAGAGTGAAGATTTCAGCACATTTTTCTATTTTTAGTAGAGATGGCGTCTCGCTCTTACTCAGGCTGGTCTCAAACTTCTGAGCTCAAGTGATCCTCCTGCCTCAGCCTCCCAGAGTGCTAGGATTACAGGTGTGAACCACTGTGCCCGGCCACCTGATTGTTATCTTAATAGCCTTTATCTCAACCTGCAATTATCTGGCATGTGTGTTTACTTCCATTTGTCTCTGTCTTACCTCTGCCTATTTGAGAGCAGGATCTTGTCTCTCTTATACCCACTAAATCTCCAGCACCTGGGACAGAGTCACTCTGTAGCGATGCTTAACAAATACAGAAATATTGATGTTTGAGGCATTACCTGAAGATGTCACGCATTTTGTTTCCATTGCTCATCATCTCATAGAATCCTAAAAATCTTAGAACGAGAAATGATCTTGTCCAATCCCCAAATTTTTCTGATACAGAAAAAACCAAGGCCCAGAGACGGTAAGTAACTTGTTCAAGATCACACAGCCAGAAAGCAGCAGAGTGAGAACTGGACATTTGATCTCCTCCCAGCCTGAATCCTCCTTCCACTCAATGACAATTCCCTCTAGATTGATTACCCTATGCACACTGAGGGTTCAGTTACTGATTTTTAAGCTTGTCAGCATGTTGGTGGAGTCGTAGAAGATCCTTAATGTCAACGTCAGAGGACAGCTGTTAAGCATAACCTGAGCTTCCTCATGCTAGGTGTAGGTATAGAGTGCTTTTCAGTTCGCAAACCTAACTTGCTTTAGGTCAAAGCAATATAGGAACACACCATTAGCATGCAAGAGTAAAAAAAAAGAAAAGAAAAGAAAAATGATTATTTGCTTCTAAATGCAAAGATTCTATACAAAATAACAACTTTCAGTTCTCTAAGCTCTTTCCAGCCTCTGAGCTCTTGTTCATTGCTCTTCCTGCTGCATGGGATGCTGTTTCTCCTCCTCGTGGCCGAACTCCAATACTTGAAAAAACATCAATGACATTATGAGATAACTAGAAATCTGAACACTGGACCAGACATTTGATAATATTAAGAGATGATTGTGTCCCACTACTGACACCAAGAAAAGATGATTATTAAATTTGGGGGCAGGATAATGGTATCGTGGTTACCATGTTAAAACAAAGAGTCCTTATCTTTTAGAGATACATTTAGAAATATTTCTGAGTACACTGAAAATGGATAGGATGTTTGGGATTTGCTTTAAAATAATGCAAGAGTTGAGGGAGGGGGGAGTGCAAGTGAAAAAAAGAATAGCTATGAGCCGATAATTGTTGAAACTAGGAGACGAGTAGGAGTTCATTAGACTATTTTTCCTTCTTTTATATATGTTAGCCATTTCCACAATAAAGAAGTGTAGAAATGCCCACTTAGGTAACACGTTGCACTTGAATTAGGTTGTAAGTGTAACCTTGAGCGTGAGTAGTTCAGAGCATGGGCTTTGGGTCAGAGCATGGGCTTTGGGTCAGACCAACCTGCCTTCGGGTCTGAGCCTGGCTGATCTCAGCTGGTCAGTTCTGTGTGGGGTTGGAAAAGGGGTGTGTGTTTGGGGGTGCAATGGGGAGAGTAACTAGGACAGAGGAAAGTCCAGGGAAGCTTCACCCAAATAATTTAAGAGAAATCTCCCCCATATCAAGGTCAGCTGATTAGCAACTTTAATTGCATCTGCAACCTTAATTATCCCTTGCTCTGTAACCTAATGTGTTCACAGATTCCAGGGATTAGGATGAGGTCTTTAAGGGACCATTGTCCTAGCTATCACAAATGATGTGTCCTATAAAATATCCGCAGTCTGGAATTTTCCAATGCATCCTCACGGTGTCATTTTTGCATGTTCCTCTGTCCTCTGCAGTTCACATAAATTGCAGATTGAATTAGAGCCTTAATTGAGGCAAGGTCAATTTATTTTTGGCAAGACTACCTCACAGGTGGTGTTGTGAGTGTTCAAGTTGTAAAGACTTAGGTTGTTTTTCAGGATGAGGCACACATAGGCACACTAAATGGACTGAGAATTTACAGCTGCTTATAATAAATCCTTCTGTTGTAATTCACAGGGTATCAATAAATTAGACTGGGAGAAATTTTCAAAGAAAGACAACATCAGGAAATCAAAGATATACATTTCTTTTGTTCTTCATGCAGGAAAAAAAAGAGTCCGTTTTTTCCAACTGTTAGGCAAAAAAAATAAAAAAAGAAAAATAAGGAAAAGATTTTCAAAAAATGTTAGAGAAAAAAATAACTTTTAAAACAAAGCAAGAAAGCTGCATACCCAGCATGCTCTGATCAGCGGCTCTAAAAGCACATTTTATCTGTAACTCAATTTTTTTCAGCCCCGAGGGCTCCCAGGCTCTCGAATAGATATCCAAAACGCACGACCCCCAGAAAGGCCCCCAGAGTGCGTTCAAAACTAAAACGAAATACAGTTGATACTAATTTCCTCACCATTTCAGCCACTGGCAAAGCCCTGGTCTCCAAATTAAATCAGGAGGATAAAAGTTTGCTGAGGAGTATATAAAGAAGAAATCTTTCCAGCCCAGATGAGGTGAGGAAGAATAACCACTCGACCCAAGACATGGACTTATTTTTGTTTTCTTCTGTTGTTACCATTGATGTTTTCAATTTTCTAAAATTGCTTACATCTCTGGGTTTTCAAATGTCAGAGGCAGAAGGTTTCTCACCTTACAGGCTTTCCCAGAACCCTGTCATCAAATCACAGACTGGCCAACAATGCCATTAACATGTATCTATGTCACAGATGAACATCGTATTTCATAGTAACTGGGCTTTTTTAAAAAGAGAGAGAGAGAGAGCAACTTAAGATCACAGGACACAGACTTGGCCACGAGAGTGGAAAAAGTAGGGAGGAGGAAGGGGGGAAAGTGTTTTCCAAAGAGCTTTTCAAATGGGGAGGAAAAGTCATTGGTCGTAAAATGTGGCTCTATGAAATGAAAGCAATGTAATTTAAAAGACAGTGTGAATTTATTCACACTCATGGACTGGGGAGAGATTAGTTGAAGATGTGCTTTGTAGAGTCTAACACAGTAACTACATAAGTAACAGAAGAATTGAAACAAGTAACATAGTAACTATATAAGTAAAAGAACTTAAGATGACTACATATACTTAAGCAATACATAATTTTTCAATTCTTCATTTTATTGGTTTTCTGACTAAAAATATTTAATCCATGTGGATGTGCATAACTTAGAAAATGGAAACTTTTCATAATTCTATGACATAGAAAAAAACACTGTTAACAGTATTGGGTAAGTTATTTTCAATTTTTTTTCTATGCAGAAAGACATATAATCACATATGTTTGTGTATATATAAAAACAGTTACTCATTTATAATTATATATAGCATATATAATAAATTATATATCATATTTTATATGACAAAAAAGTTTCTTCAAAAATAGGATCATAGAAACCATAGCTGTCAACTTGCTTTTTTAACTTAACAGTGAATCATGGATATCTTTATACTTTGACACGTCTATCTGATCTGATCTTTTGGATGTCTGCATTATAGGCCATGAAGAGCAGTGCTTGTTCATATAATTAATTCCCTCTATTAAGGGCACTTGTGTTGTGACCTTTTGAATGACCTTCTAGGGACAAAAAAGGAAGAGTGTATTAAATCCCTTCTCAAGTAAAAGCAACATAAAATGCACATTTTAAAACTTTTTGTCCCTGTGCCAGGTTCTATGGAATAAAAATAGCGCCTAAGCCATAGAGTGGTTTATTGATTAAATGAGACCCAATAAGCAGGAATTTCCTCCCCCTGGTTGCTTAATAAATAGGAGCTAGTTTGCATAACAATTTTGTTAGTGGTATAGAGTCATTTATTTTGCAGCTTATTTCGTTTGGTTTTGCCGACAGCACTGTGCATTAAGTAAGGCAAGGATGGTTGCCATCATACCCATTTTACAGAAAACCTAGGCTCGGAAAGGTGACGTTCACAGGGGCTCCTCCCCCAGCTCTGTGGAGTGTGGAGAGGCTTCCTGGAGGTAGTGCCTGACTGTTAGAGGACTGGGATAAGACGCTGGCTCTGCCCCTCACTCACTGTGGGACCCTGAGCAAGTTACTTAAGTTGTCTGTGCCTCAGTTTTGGCATCTATAAAATGGGAACAACAAAATGCTGCGTCCTAGGATGGTGACAATGAGATAAATGAATATGTGTCAATTACTGCAACTAGTGATGGTTTTAAAACATAAATCAGATCTCGTCACTCTTCAGCTCAAACCTTTCCATTGGCTCCCATCTCATTTGCAGTAAAATCCAAAATCCTGACTTGACGCGACCTGGTTGTCCAGCTATCTCCCCTTTGGTCCCGTCCTTTGGCTACTCCTCCATCCACTGGCTTCCTGGCTGCCCCGACACCACGTCCAGCCCTGCCTCCAAGCCTTGGGACATTTTCTTCCCTCTGCCAGGAAATAATATCTGTGTACTTGTTTCTTGTCCATCTCCCCCCCGCTCTTAATGTGAGTTGATGAGTGCAAGAAAGGGCTCTGCTTCGTGCGTCACTGCACCCCAACACTTAGAAGAGTGGCCCCCACGCGGAAGACCCTCCATCAACGTTAGGTCTCCCAGGCGGCGGGAGGGAAGGGCGTATCAGGCGATGGGCCCAACACGAGCAAAGCCATGGTGGTGGGGAACAGAGCGTGACCGCAGCTGGGGACCACACGGAGCCTTTTCCCGGGGCCACTACCTCGTTAGAGAGAACTGCCACTGCTTACCACCGACACACCCGGGATGCATCGCACAGCTGACATGCCTTACGCTGATACTTCCTCAAACATTGCTTTGTCCTCTGCTCTGTCCGGTCGCTTGTCCTTTCCCGGGGCCATTGCTGCCTTCCTCTGCAGCCCCCAAGGCGAGCGGCACAGGCAACCAGGATTGGGGGCCGCTCAGTCCCAACTAGCAGGTTTGAGGAAGGCCTGCATCTAACAGAGTGCGAGAAGGACTTTGGGAAGACAGAAGTGTCCCCAGGGGAAAGCTGCCTTGTGGAGAATTCACAGCTCCCAGCAAATAAACAGAATAAAAACTAGAAAGGGCTGCACCTCCCTGGCCCCTTTAAGAAAGACGCCTTGGGATTCTGGCTGGAGGTGGAAGCAGGAAACCAAACACACTAAGAAGGGGCTGCCCAACCAAATAAATAATCATTTATTAAGGGACTTGTCTCCACAGCAGGAAATCGGCAGTGGGGCGGGGGACAGAGCCTCCTTGGAGAGGTGGCCATCTTTGAAAGGGGTCCGGCTTGATTTGAAACACTTGTCTCCAGATGGAACCCGTAAAAACCCAGAGCCTCAGCCTGTTCCAACCCTCCCCGGAAAAGGAAGAGCAGTGAACAGCTTTCTAGAACCTTCCGGGACAGAAAGAAAGACAAGGAATTAAGAGACTTCTCCAGACCCCCACATTGGCTTCCCTCAAACTCGTGCCCACAGGACTTTTCTCTGGATTTTTGGCTGGGGCTAAGATGAGAGCCCAGCAGCACGTTTTGTTTCTGCAGAGGGAGGTTATCTCTGAAATGAAGCCAAAGGAAGGTCTGAGGAGAGGTTCCCTGGTCACAGCGCTGGGCAGAGCACCCAGGACGCGGCTTTCCTGAGAGCCAGATTGGCGGAGACTCCTCTGCTCCCCTTTCTTGAAATCTTCATACCCTCTCCTTCCATGGATCCTGTGCGGGGTTTTCTCCCTTTGCCTGGAATGTTCTCTCCCCACCATACCGTTGTACAACACCACCCCTTGGCCTGGGCAACTCCTCCTCTGTCTTTTAGATCTCGGCTCAACCAGGGAAGCCCTCTCTGATCACGGGTCCAACCAGCTGAGCTGCCTCATACGAGGCTCACACGCCCACCCCTTGCTCGGGCGTTACGCACTCACATGGGTGTGATGGCTGCTTCTCCACTGCTTGTGTCGTGCTCAACACTAAAGCCACAGTGCGTGGCACACGATAGAACCCCAGTGAATGCGTGTTGAATGAATGAATGAATGGACGCTCAGGGAAAATATGTGGGTGTACGTCAGTCTCCTGGTTAAGGGTGCAAACACTTGAATGCATGCATGAGCGAGTGGATGAATGAATAAATGAGTGAGTGACTGAATAAGTAATAAATGAGTACGTGAATGAATGAGAGACTAAGTGAGGAAGTGGATGAATGAATGAGTGAAGGAGCAGGCAAAAGGAGGAATGAATGAATGATGGCTCCCTCAGGGTTGAGCCTATTAGTTAATAGCTTTCTCCTGCCCCTCCTTTCCTCTGTGTGCAGTCAGAGACAGACGCAGGAGAGGTTGGCACGTATGTGACTTCACCCGAAACACACGGCGAGGGAAGGAGGGCATTTCCCGAAGGGGCACCTGGTGGTCGGGGGGGGGCGGGGGTGCTTCCAGGCAGAAGCTGACCCCCAAGGGGCAACTCTGTCCCTGACCCCTTTCACCTTCCCTTGTTCTGATCTTTATGGGGCCGTCTGCCTTTTAGCATCAAAGGAGACAGCAGGGCCGTGGCTTGTCCCACAACAGTTCTATAAAAATGTAATTACCCAATAACCCGCTGTCTGCAAAACAAACCATCTTCCTGTTTCTTCTCCCATAAAAAGCATTTGACAGCCCTGTTCTATCAGCTTATAAAACCTGGAGAGAGTTGGCTTAGCCCCCTCTGAAATGAAAACCCTCGGGGGGCAGAGTCCCAAGTGGGGAGAAACACACCTCTGACCCTCTAGGCTGTGGCTTCAAAGTCGCTGGAGGTTTCCAGAGAAGCCAAGGAGAGCAACTCATCCCGGGAATCTAAGGCACTGGACAATGCAAGTCACACCTAGAAAGGGCAGGGGGCCTGGAAACGCTGAGAGCCCAGGCCGGCTGCAGGCATAGGCAGCGTCCTCGAAGCTCACTTGGAAGGTCATTCATTCATTTATTCACTCAACAAACATTTATCAGGCACCTGTTATGTGCTAGACATTAGGTTAAGTCCTGAGGGTTCAAGCCTGGTACAATGGGTGCCAGTCCTTTAAGAAACTCACGTCTAAAATAGGCATTTATTTTAAATGATAATGGAACACCTTGATCTGAATGGATTGACATGCAAAAATTGTGAATAATCCATCATTACATGGTTGAGAAAGGTTATAAAACGGTAAGTACACATGGCTTCATTTTCAGTATTTTTTTCATTGAAAGAAAAATACAATGAATTTGGAGGTAGTGGTTCTACATCGTGATTATGGGGCTATGTATTGGGTTAAAAAGTCCCCCCAAAAGCTACATCCAAGTCCTAACCTCCAGTGTCTGCGACTATGGTCTTATTTGGAAATAGGTTCTTTGCAGATGTAATTAAGGCAAAGATCTAGATGAGATTGTACTGGGTTGGGGATGGTCTTAAATCCGATGAGAGTGTCCTTATAAAGAAAGGAGGAAGAGATTCGATACATGCAGGGAAGAATGTTTTTTGGGAACACAGAAGAAGAGATTGCGTGAAGCAGCCACACACCAAGGGTCTTGAGGAGCCACCTGAAGCGGGAAGAGGCAAGACGGGAATCCGCCCTAGAGCCTTGGGCAGGAGCGTGGGTCTGCTAGCACCCCGATCGCAGACTTCTGACCTCCAGGACTGTAAGACAATAGATTCCTATTGTTCTAAGCCCCTCCGTTTGTGGTCACTGTTACAGCAACCACAGAAACGAATCAGGTTGTCTACCAGACTGCATGCTTTTGTCATAGACCTGTTCGTTAAAAAAGGGTAGTTGTACAAGTAGATCTGCCATTTGATCCAGCAATCCCATTACTGGGCATCTACCCAAAAGAACAAAAGTCACTCTATGAAAAAGACACCTGCACTCGAATGTTTATAGCACACAGTTCACAATTGCAAAGATGTGGAAACAACCCAGGTGCCCATCAATACATGAGTGGATTAACAAAATGTGGTATATGTATACCATGGAGTATTATACGGCTTTAAGAAACAATGCTGATATAGCACCTCTTGTATATTCCTGGATACAGCTGGAACCCATTCTACTAAGTGAAGTATCTCAAGAATGGAAAAACAAGCACCACATGTACTCACCAGCAAATTGGTATTAATGGATCAACACCTAAGTGGACATATA
>CAUYPO010036619.1:0-68533 GCA_963574435.1 Cheirogaleus major | reverse complement strand
GCGGTGGCTCACGCCTGTAATCCTAGCACTCTGGGAGGCCGAGGTGGGCGGATCGTTTGAGCTCAGGAGTTGGAAACCAGCCTGAGCAAGAGTGAGACCCCATCTCTACTAAAAAATAGAGGCAGGAGGATCGCCTGAGCCCAGGAGTTTGAGGTTGCTGTGAGCTAGGCTGACGCCACGGCACTCACTCTAGCCTGGGCAACAAAGCAAGACTCTGTCTCAAAAAAAAAAAAAAACAAACAAAAAAACCCAAACAAACAAATATTCAAAACTTTTCACTTCCTAATCATTTCACTATGTTTTATCATCTATGTTCTAGAGGTTATTTGTCACTACTATGGTACAAACAGAATGGTATGTTTCTGGCAACTCTTTCCAAGTCTACATTCAGTGACATCATACTAACAGTTGGAAATTGGCCACAACAGGAGGTTTTACACGAGGGATACTGGCAAACACTACAAACCATGGCTTGATTTACTGTATTAATGAATGTCTAGACTTAAGAATGTAATAGGGAATATGTGAATAATACAGATTAAACTTAAAAATGTGTGGTATATGTGGTCATTACACTGTGTCTAATATGAAAATAATTGTGGAACAAAAATGTGTTATTTGTTAACAAAAAGGGAAACAGACACAATTCCTAACAAAGAAAATAGCAAAAGATATGTATGAACAATTATTTTATCAAAGAAGATATAAAGGTGACAAATAAACACATGAAAAAGCATTCAACATCATGAATGCTTAGGCAAACACAATTAAAACTACTGTACACTTAATAAAAGGGCAAATTCTAAAAGATGGACCATACCAAGTACTGGCAAGGATGTGGAAGAACTATAATTCTCACATAGGCCTGGCGAGTAAGCGAAAGCAAACAACCATTTTAGACCACAGCTTGGCAGTTTCTCAATAAGTTACCCTATCCTGTGTCTCAGGCATTACTTTGAGTTATTAACACAACAGAAGTGAAACAATATACATATAAAGAATTGTACATGTTTACAGCAGCTTTGTTTATAGTAGCCAAAACCTGGAAATAATCTAAGTGCTCATAAATAAATGAATGGAGAAACAAATGGTATATTCATAGAAAATATACAGTAAAAAGAATAAACAACTCATATAAGCACCATTGAAAAATCTCAAAATAATTATGTCATGAATGAAACTGAAAAAAAAACATTTTATAAATCAAATCATATAAAATTCTAGAAAATATACACTAACCTATTATAAATGAAGGTAAATCAATGATTGCCTTGAGGGTCAGGGAGGGAGGGAGAGACTAGAAAAGGGCATGAGGTAAATTAGGGGTGACCAATATTTTCATTGTAATAATTATAGTGACGGTTTAATAAGTTTATTACCAGGTTTGGTAACCCAGTCTTAACTCAGTATCTTTCCTGATAACCTTGGAAGGGCAAGCTTATCTGAATGGCAGCAAATTTTGTTGAACAATGAAGTTCATTTCCACACAGGATGATGGTGGGTCACAAAGCTGTATCTCTGGGAGGAGGAATCACCTTTCTTTCTATGTTTGTTTTCCTGGCATGTGTAGGAATGGCCTTGAGGCAAATATCCCAGAAAAGCTACTGGAATACACAAAATCTTTAGCTTATTTTTTCTGACAATGACCCCAGCTACAAAAAACACACAAGTCAGGAGATCCTGAGAATTTCTATGCACATTGATCCTGCTCAATCATGAGAATATTTTACAAGAAGCACATTCTATCTAGTTTGCTGCAGTCTACTCCACTATTAATTCAGTGTTTGTCCCCACCCTCTTCCCCCACCTGCAATTTTACAGTGATACTAGCCTACTAAATTTTGGATATTGGGGCACTTGGCTTTGCAGAACCTGGGGTAGAGACTGCTCTCAACAGTATTGGGCATTATGTGATATCCCCTGTAGACAACAACAAACAATTCATGTTGTTCCCAGAAGCAACAGAGGTTGTCTCAACTTCCTGCCTCCTCAGGGTCTCCTCTTAGCCTATAGAAAAATCCTGGCATCCAGTCTACAAATTAGGACCATAAAACCCTGCATTCTTTCCTAGTAGGCCTCGGGAAACAATTCAAATTAGGACAAAACTGGAAAGAGAGCAATATTCTTCCATCATATTATCGTCTCTGAGGCACACAAATAATGTGATAACCCTCCACACACACACACACACACACACAAAGGTGTTTACTCCATAATTCTGGCAGGTTCCAATTCTGTTTTCAAATAACCTCATATAGTGAATCAAACCCCAAGATTTAAAGTACTTTTGGCGTGGCCAGATTACAGGACAGGGGAAGAACACAGAACATAAGAGAATGACACAGACACACACAAAGACTTTACATGACTTGAGTGCCCAATGCACCGGTCGCTTTATTTTTATACCCCCTAGACCCAAGGTTAGTTCCTTGTATGTGAGCATCTGAGCACAGCAGCAATAACCATCAATTACATAGTTGTATCACAAGGGAACAATTTCCCATGGTCTCAGACCTCAAAATGGTTACTTGAGGTGCCAGCGCCGGACATAACTCAAAAATCAAGGCCGAAATAAGCAACATTAAACAATGCAGCCATCAGTAGAACTTCTTGTGCTGTCTCCCAGCCAGCGGCAGGCCCCCACAGTTGTGCCTGTCTTAGGTCGTCCCTCCCTTGAGGAATCTTACCCATCATTGACTACCAACCATCTTACGGGGCCAGACCTTGAGAATGTTCTTCTTATCTTTATGCCCTCCAGACTCCCACCACGGGGGCCCACCGTGTGGGAGCTGGGCAACATTTGCTTACGTGCAGAAACTCAGGCCTCTTGTTATGTTCCAAGGCAGTAATCGTGTCTGAAGAAAATACTGGTTACCACTGCGTCATGCAGCACACCTACATTATAGGCTACAGTGAATGATTAGTATAAGGCATAATGCCAGAATCAGCCCCCAACAGGGTATGACTAATAGACTGAGTAGGGAAACCCAGCAAGGCCTATCTGTCTAAATTCTTCTTGGTCTCTCTGAGCTTGCATTCCTTCCTCTGGGTGTGGGGCAGGACCCTCTCTGGAATGGGGTCTTATGGTCTATAGTCAAACAACATAGGTCAGATAATTTCTTTATGGCCAATTTTTACACAGAATAATTTTTGAGTTTATGGCTGGCTTTCAGGAAAAGATGTTCTGGATTTTATGACCTGCCTTGGGGAAGAAGAAGTTTAGTTGCTATAGGTAGCCTCAGGGAGAATGAGACTGAGAGACAGGAAACGAGAAGGGCAGAGAAAAACTTTTCTTCTGAGATTGCTGCTGAGGACTCCATTTTGGAGTTCTGTTCTGGGCCCCAATATCTCCAAGAAAGCAGATAAAATATTGAGAGCTGTGTTGTTTGAATGCAGCTGTTGCAAGGCCACAGACAGCTAAGATCTGCACAACAGGGTCAAGCTGTTGAAAATGTGTGTGTGTGTTTGGAGGGACAGGGGCAGAAAACAGAAGTGATAAAAAGTAGAATTTTTGATGAAAGGTTGACCTTTCACTAATAGATCATCAGCTCTCATAAGAATCAAGTTAAATAGAAAATAAACCCAAGAAGAGTTAGCATGTCAGAGATTGGGTGTAGATCAGAGGCAAAATACAACTATCTTTTTTATTTCTTGGATCTTTCCACAGAAATACTTTTAGAATTTAATACTATAATTATTGAATAACAACCTTTGTACATCATCACAATAAGGAATACTAGATAATAGAGTACGTTTTTCTGCTACATAATAAAATGTTCCATGATTGAATATTCACCTAAAATTGTTTCTTATGAATTTCAGTACCTATCTTATCCTCAAAAGATCTTTTCTGAATTCATTTCTGAAACATCAAATATCAATGCAAACTGCAGTTATTAACAATTTAAAAATTATTAATAACCTGGACTTTGCATCACACACTATCTGTATTCCAATACAGTTTGTGTTCATCTGAAGAGATTGATTTCATTGTTTATCAGAACAAAGAAACATCCAAATGAGTCTTGCATTTTAACTTCAAGTAATATGCCTAACTGTGGAAAAATTCTAAATAAACATTTATTGTTTTTACTTTTTATTAAAGTAAATGAATGTGTTTCATGGTTAAAAACCTAAATTACACTAATTTATTTGAAGTTGCCCATTTTTAAATGTGCAATAAATATAGATGGGAAAACAACAATGTGAGGTTTCCAAATAACATGATGGATTGAATAATGTGTTTATTTCTGCTCTATCTTGAAAGTTTACTGATAATAAAGGAATAAAAAAAGTTATAAATCTTCAAGAACAAAGAAGAGAGTTCAAGATGTCACAGTAGGAAAAAGATAACAAAATTTGAAAGCTGAAATGTAGATACAGGAGTTGCGACTAACCTAAATGACTGAAGAAAGCTGGACCCTAAATATCTCTGAAGGCAGCTTCTAAGTGCTACTAAATGCTAGAAGATGGTTTGAAAGTGTTTATATGTAGAGGTTAGATGCCCCAGAAACCCTCATCTGTCCAGTGCAGCCAGGCAATTCTCACCTTTTACCACCATAACAGAAGACTAGAGGCGTACTCTCCAGGCAGCTTGAACAGACAGACTGGACTCTGGGGCAAAAAGCACAGCTGAAGGGCTGGGGTTAGGTGGAATGCTGTACTCAAAAGAGGGATCAAGTGGAAATTGACCTTCTAAACCATGAAAACAAATTGATTTTCAGAACACTGAGAGCTATATTCGTTTACTACATCACTGGCAGGAATCTGAAGAATGCTTTCTAGGAAAACTGACTAGCCTCAGAGAAAAGATCTGCAGATACCTACATTTGGGAATATCTCCATCCAACTGACAAGTTCCCTACTGCTAACATTACAATAAAGTTTGTGAGACTGAGCACCATCATAAACAGAATTTCCAAACAGCATTTTAGTGCCTCAGGCTTAAGTATAAACAGAAAAAAGGATTGACACAGATTTGAAAAGAGACTTTACCATTATAAAAAAGGGGCTAAAATAATATGAAATAAAGGAACTCAGAGGAAACAAAAGCTATTCAGGGAACAATAGAAAATAGAAGATAAGAGAAGATATATTTTATATATATTATATACGTATAAAAATATGTAAAATTTAAAAAACATTGGTTGCGAGTTTTTATTTTAAATGAGAATATTCAAAAAACAAAACTGGTTCTTAGAAGCCATTTGTCTCATAGTATTAATAAAAATTCAGAAGTTATGGAATTTAAAAGTTGACAAAGTTTCTCAGGTATTAGAGATAAAAAAGACAAAGATGTGGAGGATTTGGATAAAAAGGTAAAAAAAAATCAGAAGACCTGTTGAAGAGGTTTTAGTAATAAGTTAGATGTTACAGAAAGGAAGAGGAACTGGAGGCAGAGGGAGGATGAATTATCCAAGGAATTATAAGATCATTTCCCAGAACTAAAGACATGACTGCCAGATTAAAAAGCCAGGGCCCTGTCAGTGACCAGCATAATCAATGGGAGAAGAGGAACAAAGGATTAAACATTAGAATGTCATTAAACTATTTCATACTACACTGCAAACAGAAGACTGTGGACCAAAGCCTTTAAAACTCTGCTATCAATCAAGTGTGAATTTTGAATGAAGATATTTTCAGACCACAAGTTCTCAAAAGAACACAAAACCTCACGTGTACTCTTACAAAGTCAGTGAGTAAATCAAGAAAAAGTGAATTCAAGCTCAGGGACATGAGGACTCCAATGCAGAAGAAAGATGAGAATCCCAACAATGGTGATCCCGGGTAATCCCAGGTCACAGGTCTGGAGCAGGCTCGAGAGAGAACAGTCCAAATGGTGCATGAGTATGAAGGTTTTCTGCGCAAAATACAATTGATATCCTTTCCAGATTTTTTGAACATATTAAAGTAATATTTGCAGCTCAGATAGAATGTTTTAGAAATAATTAGTGATAGGTGAATAAATAATTTTAAAAAGAAAAAAAGTCAATCAAAGAAAAACTACACAACATAAAAAAACTATAAAAGTTGGGACTCAGCTGTAAATATTTATAGTCACAATAATATGTACACTAAAATACTGATTCAACCAAAAATATGGTATAACTCTTTTTTAGAAGGATAGAGGCAAGGGAAGTATGTAGAGAAAAGAGACAGGGAAAAGAGCTATATTCTCATTTTTCATAGAAGGAAATCAGTGAAAATATTTGCAATCAATGTTACTAATGGAAATTTATTTCATAATTGGGGCTAAGGTCCCCAAATGATATGCCCAAAATTCTAAAAAGTAGTTGAAAATGGGTTTTCAACTCTTAGTTGCATATCTAACTGCAGCCCATAAATACAGCTGGAGCGGCTAGGACAAGCTTTGGAGGGAAAACAGAGGCAAGGACTTGGGGATAGGTTTAAGGATATACTGAGAGTCCCATCTCCTTCACTATGTGACAGGAGATGTAGTGTCACCCCTTACCACTAGCACAGAGGAAAAAACTTCAACCTTTCTTGGGAGAACTTAACTGAGTTGCTGAGTTGCACTCCCAGAGTTTGTCATGACACAAGACACATACACGGCTGGTCACCGCACACCAAGATGTGGACCATACCTGGGGATAGATATGTTAGATCCAGGCAGTTAGAACAGTTAGAAAACAAAGGTCCCCAATAAGGAGGTGGCTTTCTTGAATTCCAGGAACTGCACTGCTGGTGGGAGAATGTCAGTTAAATTGGATATCAAAAGAGTCCATGAATTGACTTCCCAAGAGTATAGGTCAATCTATACCTAACCTAGGGTATAAGTATGACATCTCATCTTATTAGTAACCCAGAAAGCCCCTCTCTGCTCTCATTCTTCCCCCAAGATTTGATGCCCATATGTTAGCAAATGAAGGAGGGAAAGCATAGAAGACCAAAGAAGCAGAATTGGAGATCAAAGACTCCAGGCCTCCCTATCGGGAGACACTGTACAAGCTGACAGCCTACAACAAACTTAGGCAGGAGAAGGGAGGCATCATGCCTCAATACTAAATGAAGTTTAAATATTTTACTAATATTTAGAACAGGCATATTAATTATTGAATATAGCTTTGTTTAAAACTTGAAATGAACCAAATGGGTATTGTCTCCTAACTTTTCTCTAGGATCAGGGAAAATACCAGCTCCACAAATAAATTTAAGGGTTCAGTAGGAGAGTATTAATTCCTGCTGTTGTAGCATGCCAGGAACTGTGCCTATTCAATGACACTGTTAGGTACAAAAAAATGGAAAAGCAAGAAATAGGAGTATGAGCATATTCTTTAGATATATGGAGGGATATTTCAGAAGAAACTTTAGCAAAAAATGGAACATGATTGCCTCTAAGAACAGGAATTAGGCACTGGGAAAGATGAGGTTAGAGACTGCAATTTTTCTTATTTTATTTTTTAATGTTGCTTTAAATATTATTATATAGCATTCCTTGTTATTTAAAACTATTTATAAGTATTAATTTGATAAGGATAAAAGAACTTTAGAAACTAAATTTAAAAACATTGTATAGGTCAGGATCCCAAGGAGCTAAATGCAGCTCTGTGGCTCCACCTACATTTGTAGTCAAGTACCAGGATATCAGGTAGGTCTATGACTAAGGGTCTATGAGACAGCGGAACTCAAATTCTAGCAAGGACATCAAAAAAGTCATGGGACCTTAGGCAAGTCACAACCTCTGTAGAATTCAGATTCAATATTTGCAGAAAGAAAGGGTTGGAGTCATTGGACTAAACAATGTTTCAGTTTTTTTCGATTCTAACATGTAAAGTTTTATAATTACTCTACAGTGGTTAGTGTTTCTAAATAGACTAGCACCTACCTTAATTTTGTCCTGTTATCCTTCTTTATTTACTCTAATGAAATGTGGCATTATGTCAAGTACTTTTTGTATGTGTGTGTGTATATATATATATTTAATATGTTTATTATCTACCTTCCCCATTGTGTAAGATCTATGAGGGCAAGGGTTATCACTTATCTCATTTTTCTTATTTATCACTGACATTTTATTTATTATTGTTCTATAATGAAACAGAATAGTGCCTAAAACATAGTAGGCATCACTAAATATTTGTTGAATAAATACATATATCTATCCGTTTCAAAACTATGCTACAATGCCACTGCATAGCATCTCATTTTCTTTGCTTGAAACATTGATAAACAGTGCAACAAGATAGATCATTCGTGACCAAAGCCTTACAAGTAAACATAATGGAAAAGGTAATGTATACAAACCCATTCATTGTAGTCTTCTAATGTAGTGTCAGTAACTTAATTTGATTGCAAAACATTTTTTTCTTGACATAATTCATTCCTGTGTACAATATTCTTACAAAACAATACTTAATTTTCACTATGGTTTTTGTGTTTCAGCTTCTCTTTCTTTGCCTTTAGCTCCTCTGAGCCACTGAAGAATTTGGTAAGCACCTCTGCTAAACAGTCAAAATTTAGGCACTTCAGCTATTAGCTCTCAATTTCAATTGATATCATTTATTAAGGAATAGGGAAGATGACTTTAATTTCATTATGTTCTTTCAGCTGGGAATCAAATGAAAATGCTATGGATATCTTTGATGTTCTGTGAAAGAACCTCATATTCCTGAGTGAATACAACTCAAAAAACCAAAAGTCTGTATCCTGGAGAGTTAACATTAATGCTTGAATATGATTTAAACAAAATTGACCACATCAAAATGAATTAAGGATAAACCTATGTATGCCAGCTATCTATCCCTAGAGTTTTATGCATCTATGATCAAATCGTAAAGGGAAAAATCATGATTTGAAGATAAACTGCATGAATTCTCAGATCGTTTCACATGACATTGGCCTTCATTATTAATCAAAGACCTGAATCATGCTCTTTGGGAAGATTTTTTTTCTATATAGATAGATATAGATAGATAGATAGATAGATAGAGATAATATATATATATATTAAACTACCCAAATTATATCAAAATAAAACTACCCAACGAAAGCTGAAAGTAAAGGTTCTTTTTTCTGATCAAATTATTTATCCATTAAACTATATAGACACCCTTCCTTTCTTACTTCCTTCCTTTGAATAATTTAATGAAAAGCCTTTAGTGTCCTTTCACTTCTATTCATCTTCTCTTTATCTTTCATCTTCTCCAATACCGCTTGTTGAAGGCAGTGAGAGAGGGAGTTAAGTACCCTTGCAAAATGATAGCCAGGAAGGGTTTGGGGCAGCAGCTCTGGGAGATCATTAAGATTGATTAATTATGGTCGTGTTGAGAAAACAAGTAAAGGAGTCAGATTTCTTATTATCAGAAAAGGAACTACAAATAAACAAAGGAGAAAAGTTAGAATTAATTCTGTGAGTTTGGATTCGAATTGGAGGTATTGGGATGAACTTGTGGTATTGTGAGCATGGGAGAAAAGTATAGACGTAAATGTGTGTATATATGTGTATACACACATATGTACATATATGTAAACATGCACATGCACCATATATACATTATTTTTCCTGGCTTAGTCAATTAGCCTACTCAGTGAGACTAGAAGCAGTGAATGCAAGTAGCAGCAAGCACACCTAGCTTATTATATGTTGATTTCTAAACACCATTCTTCACTAACAAGAACCAGGACTCATTAGAGAAATGGTTGGTTCAAGGACTGGTGCAAGAAAAATACAAATGACCTTAGAACATATTGATGTGCTGGAAAATAAGAGTCCTCACAGAATGATGGGAAATGTCAAAAAATGACACAGGAACCATCTTAACGTGTCTCTGCTGACCAGAGTTACAGCAATTTGAGTGGCAAAATAAAGAATGTACCTTGGCATTTTATGTAAGTAAGGAATAATGGAGTGCGAAGACCACTGTTGGGTAAAAATTCAGTAATGACTGTTTCAGGCAAGAATCCTCAATGGATGCTACAATTAGTGGGTGAAAGTTTGATAAGGAAAGTGAAATTCACATACTTTTAAAGTGTCTTCCAACAAAATACAAAGTAATTATTCATTACAAAGGAAAAATAGCAACTTTACCTTGGAGACATGACTTTATTCAAGTGATCAGAGTTAAAAACCACCAATAATGAGACTGAGAATATTCATATTATAACAACCTATAGGATAAAGTGTAATAAGTACACAGCATTGTTACCTAAAGCTCAGCCACTTACTTGCCTGTGAGGCCGAATCGGAAGAATGAGGACAAGCAGTTTGCCAAGGAAGAAAAGAGAGTTTACTTTGCCAACAAAGGAGAAAATATGGTAGACCTTCTTGTCATAAAATTCCAAATTTCCCAAACATAGGCAGAAATACAGAGTTTTTAAAGAGAGCTCTCAGCTTCAGGCAATTACTGTGGTTAATTATTCTAATTTGGGCCACCTGGGAGTTTTAACAAAAGACTTAAGCTGCTTCAGGGATGCAGGCCAGAATGCAGTTCCCCAAAAGAATAGGGGAAGTTTTAAGGAGACAGAAAATCTCTTTGCCATATTTTTTTTTTAGGCCATTCCCCCTGTTACGGCATCACTTAGGTATATTCCTGCCAGATACATAGGTATAGATAGGTGGGAACATGGTTAGGGAGGTAGGCAGGTAGAGAATACAATAAAACCAATGTGATTTAATGTCATCAGTTGTGGAATCCATGTCATGGGTATTCACCCTTGATGCTATCATAGTAAGTTTTCTGTAAGTTTGAAATTATTTTAAAATAAAAAGTAGAAACAAAAAGGTATAGCTAAAAATTCTCTTTTAGAAAATGATGAAATAGTTTTTATATTAGGGAAATCTAAGTAATGACAGCTGCTTGGTAATATTATGTTGGTGAGCACAGTACAACTTTGGTCATCATTTTCATTGTGTTTCTAGAGAAAGTAGTTAAGTTTACAGGAGCTTTACTACAGATGGGACCATGAGAGAAGTTATGGCCAAATAGAGAAAATGGGTAAAATGCTTGCTGTCAGCAGGCCTGCTGGGAGTGGCATCTGTGCCTGTGCATTAATTCTCTTACTCACTGCTGTAATATGCCCTGCCTTGATGTTGATTACAAATGAGATTGCTTTGGGGCACATTATTTTGTGTTTAGGTTTTCTTCGGAAATCATGAGTTCAAGTACCTAGGAAAGTATAGATAGACTTAGTTCTTACATATTCCTGCCAATTATTTCAAAAATACAACTGAACAAACCCTTCCTCTCCTATCCTTTCCCATGATATTGTTAGGTAGTTAGCAAGGGATTCTGGGTCTCCTAGGGACAAAAGTAGGTGCTGTTTTGATTCACCCTCTCCCACCCAACCAAATGGGCTTTCAGAGAGGCTCAAGGGAGATCTGCATGCACAGTAAGACAAAGGTCATACAACTCCCAACTGTCCAATCAAAGTGGTGCCATGGTGACTTCTGAACCACGAGGGAAGTCCCAACCCAGGCACTATAAAACAAGATGCAGACCATAACCAGGCCCTTCCTTTTGTGCCCTTCCTTTTGCTCTCCCTTTGCTAGAACAATGGGCCGGGTCATCATCTGTGGCATATGTATCATGCTCTGTAAACCTATATCTTGCTCTTGCTCTATAATCCTATCTTTCTCTCCTCAATGAACCTCATTTTTTGTGCTTGCCTTACTTTGGTGCATCTGGTCATTCTTGGCCATGGAGCACTAAAACCTGACATTTCTGACTCAAACCTGACACTTTATCCATAGAAGGACTGAATTGCTGCTGTAGGGGTGAGGAGAAACTTGCCCTTTCCCCTGAAAGTCTGCTGAAAGATTAATTCACAATTAAGGCAGATTAATAAGAGAAAGGTTTATTTACCATGCTGATGAGGAGAATCACAGAGTGATTACCCGATATCTCAATGAAGTTCCAGTATCTTTATACATGCCTTTTAGAGGGGAGGGGGAAAATGAGGAATATAGGTAATTCTGTTTAGGGGTGATAATCAGTTGCTAGGAGGGTGAATGGATGGGGAAAACAGATTGCCTTGTAAATTAACCTGAGAGACAGGTATTACGTTTTAAATGATTCTGGCCAGGTCTGGTGGCATTCTGCAATATACTGAGATAACAGGGAGAGGAAGGAAAGTCAGTTCCCCCTTTGATCTTTTGATCAGGTCAGTCCAGTTTTTACAGATAGAGGGAAACCCTCTTCCAATGCTTTTTGATCTCCAATGACCTTCAATTCAAAATACTCTTTATACCAAGGAGTAACATTTTGATGTAAAATTTCCTAAGCTCCTTCACTGTACAAGGTTTATTTTTTTACATGCTAAAAAATGGTAATAAGCTATAGAGGAGGGATATAATATGCACAAATATTTTACCATGTAAACATTATATGATAATAAATATATAAAAATATTATTCTTATATAGACTTTCACCATGTATCAACTCACACAAAAAATCATTGTAGCATTGATTACGAAAGTCAAGATTAAAAAATTATCTAAAGGTCTATACTTACCTAGTCCAATTATTATTGTATGTCTATATAGTAGAATTCTATGCAGTTATTAAAATTATGTTTTAAAAGATAAATTAGTGATTCTTAAAAGTCATTCCACATATTATAAGAAAAAAAAAGCAAAAGCAAATTAAATAAATATAGTTAGTATGGTCCCATAAATATACCAACACATATATACACCTTTAAAAGATATTTTCTTTCAGTGATAGAATTATGGGTAATTCTTATTTTCTCATTTGCAATTTTAGAGTTTTCTGAGTTTTCTGTTGTGAGTTTGTCTTGCTGTCAAAATCAAGGGAATTATGTTAATTTTATTGTTCAAACGAAACATACATATTTGGATGTATTTTCTTTCTGTTAGCCTAGGTATTATCATATTTCTTAGAAGCTTTTTACAGGCCAGAGGGTAATTGAGGTTGTATTTACCCCCAGAAGTAAAATTGATTCATTTTAGTTCCTATATTTGTATCAAGTTGGCTTGAATGCCAACAGAGATTAATAGGTGATTCTTTATCTATGGTTTTCCAGAACTGCTTCATTTTAAAAGCAAAGAGCTTTCTGAAGTATCCTTTCATTTTATGCCCCAGCTCCACCAAAAGTATCTAGCTTTTTTAAATAAAAAAAAATCCTTCTAATTATGCTTTTCTTCACAAATATTCTCTATTAAAAATATTTGACAATTAGCTTCTTCTACTTATTTACCCATTTCTATCTGACCTTAGATTCAAAAGAAAAATTTTAGCTTAAAATGACTCCAGCCCATGAATCTCTTAATCAAATACCTGAATCAATGTGGAACACAGTGGTCTCTAGAAATTTAAACTATTATTTCAGCATTCAAAAATCTGTCTTAAGTGTGGAATACCACAACTAAAAACTTAAACATAATTATTACTTGATATTTTATGATAATTCAATAAATTAAAATCTGGACAATAGAAAGAGATACAAATGAAATCACACTGCCTCCATAATATAAAATATAATCATGGTGTCATGAATCTTTCATGTATCTAATAAGAACTTACTGAATGGCTACTTTGTGTATAGTAGTATTGTTTCCAACTAGGGTGTACAATGAAATATTTGGGCAAATTGAATTTTTTCTTTCTTGCTGGTTAAATTTAGAATGAAAGCTAAAATAATGAAATGATTATTTGTAAATCAAAGTGAAATAAGTCTTTCTTTAAAAAGGATAGCTAAACATCAAGTAGCACGATAGTGTAATCATATTCAGTTTTTCATATGCAATGCTATTCATTGTTTAGGGGTGACCCTCATTCCTCCAGAGTCACAAGGAGCTGCAGATTATCACAAAGTTAATCTTGATGGGGAACTGATAAAATGAAAATAAAAATTATCATTTGTACTTCTTATACTGTTAGTAGTTTATATACTAACTCCAAATGTAATCACATTTCCATAGCCTTCTAAATCTTAGAAGGAAGCTGCAGTCTACAATCCAAATAGATAAAGTTAATGGGTTGTGTCTTGGACCAATGAATAGAAAAAGAAAGAATTGTTAGCATGTCACCATGATGGACCTATTACTATTAGTGGCAAGCCTGAATTAACTGTAGGATGACCTTGGCAATGTATCCATTTCCTTCCTAGAACATTATATAATGATTACACTTCCATGTCATTACCATAATGCTGCTTTGTCATTATACAGAGAAGCTGGAGCAATTTTTAGTCATCAATAGAAGATGGGGTTAAAATGGGAGGGGAAAGACCCTCTAGAGAAATTTTCAAAGATAATTTTTTCCCTTCAGTGGAAGCAAATGTTTGCAAGAACTGTTAATAATGCAAGAGGTTTCATAGCCCCATCTAGTGGTCGGAAACTAATTTACTGCATGAGTCACCTAGGTTAGCACCTCTACTTTTAAGATATGCATGATTTTGGCAATCATGGAGTACTATCGTGTTCCTAGCTAGTAGGATACAAGATAAGCTTGATAGACTTGTCATGTTAAATAGAAGTTGAATATTAAGTATGTGTTCATTTAGTAATTACTAAAATAATAGGAACATTCATCTCCAGAACAGAATTAATTTTGGAATTATAATACTTTGTTCGCTTTATTTTAGAGCTGACTTCTTGTTTAACAGTTATTTCTGATAATAACATAAACCCCAAAGGGCACTTGGTAAAATTTTGATAACAGAATCACATAATCAGTTCTTGATATTTCAGATATCAGTATTGCCTCAGTCTTGAAAGTGAAATAAAATTTCAAAGAATGTTTTTTAACAAATTCTGTGTTTTGGTCAAATTGGAATATCTATGGTTATAATCCTTCTAGAACTTTTGAGACACAAATAAAATAGACTGAACATATTGGCAAGCTTAATCTACACACCCCCATCCTTACCATAGCCTGAAAATTCAAGGATTCCAATTTTTAAGTTACAGACACACACACACTGGTTAGTTCCAATTCAATAGTGAGCACATGTGGTGTTTGCTTTTCCATTCTTTAGATACTTCATTTGGGATAATGGTCTCCAGTTCCATCCATATTGTTCCAAAAGGCATTAAGTCATCCTTCTTCATGGCTGTGCACAGAGGGAAGTATAAGTCAACGGAAACCAATCAGGGAGTGGGGGAGGAGAGGATGGGCAAAAACGTTTCTTTTTTTTTTTTTTCCTTTTATTTCATCATATAATGGGGGTACAAATATTGTTAGGGTTACATACATTGCCCCTACCACCCCTCCCTCCCCACAGCTTCAAGCGAGTCCAATCCCCAGGTGGCGCGCACGGCACACATTGTGTAACTCTACACTTCCTCCCCCTTCCGCCCGCCCTCCATCCAACAAAAGATTTTTTTTTTTACATTTCGGATACATTGTATAACTTTGCCTCTGCCTAAGAAGGGTTAGAGGTGTGCCATTCGCCCCAACAATGCTCGCCACATCCCTATGATGTGGGTCTTGCCCTCCACCCCCAAACCTGATGAACACTACCACCATTTGAGCACCATAGTTTTAATCAGTCAGTATCAATTTGATGCCAAGTAGATGTCCAGCCCACTTTCCATATCTTGTGTCACCTCACTTTGGATAACGGGCTTAAGCTTAATCCAGAATAGCATAAATGGTGTTAGCTCACTGGAGTTTCTTAGAATTGAGTAATATTCCATTGTGAGCATATACCACATTTTAGTTATCCACTCATGAAGTGATGGGCACTTGAGTTGTTTCCATGACCGTGCAATAGTGAATTGTGCTGCCATAAACATACGGGTGCAGATGTCTTTATAATAGAATGACTTATGCTCTTTTGAAGAATGCATTATTACTATCCTTATTTTACATATGAGGAACAGAAGCACAGAGTTTAGTAACTTGCCTAACATCATACAGCTCATACACAGCAAAGATGGAATTCCTAACCAGTTTAACCCTAGGCTCATGATTTGAACAATTATTCTTAAGTACTTTATACTGAAAATGGGATTTTAAGTAAATTTTTTAGCTCTATTGATCTATATATCTATCATCAATTTATTCTTTGTAGAAATCCTAAGGGGAGTCATTATCCACCCAATTTCGCTAATGATAAAACAATGTTTACAAAATATTTAGCAAGGTAAGATTATAGAGCTAGTAAATGTAATCTAGACATACAACTTGAGTCTGCACAGTTATAATGCCTCAAAGTGGAAAAAGATTCTAAATGTGCTAAAGAAATATATATAGATGGTAAAATGCATGCATTTATGCAATCTCAAATATTTACTGACATTGGTTCTTGACTCTGGTATAAATAAGTAATAAGATCCCAGTTAACCAAGGGAAATACAGGCATATACATTGATAACAATATAAAAATTAAAATAATATGAAATATGGACAAATTCCCAATGCTTCAGAAGTCTGCTATGAATAGTGATTCAAATACCAATGCTCCCTAGCACCACTCAGATGGAAACAGCCTTAGGGGACTTGTGGGTCCTGGGAAAACTGCGGGTCTGTGGAGACTGGCCATTCAGGGCAGGCCACTTACAGCTGAGAGGAGAATATAGCACACAAGAAGGTCCCTTAGAACAAAAGAAACCAGGAACCAGCTCTCCACCATTTGGGGCCTTCTATTCCTCTTCTGCCCACTGATGCCAAGGCAGCCATGGCTGTTTCTGCTTGGGACCAGTGAGGGTTTCACAGGGAAAGATTGAGCCTGGGCACCTGGGACCAGCTGTCCCACCTCTGATAGAGTACTTACCGCATGCAGGATTCCACAGTCAGGGAGCATGAGACATACTCCTTCCCTTCTAAAAAGCCACAGAAAGTCTTTCTTTTTGTGTACCAAGAATAAAGATACTGCCTCTGCTGAAGGAGGGCTGAGCTAGCAGTCCTATCCGGGAGTTGCCTATCTCACCTGGTCTTTACATATGGAGGCATTTCCCCAGCACGGCCACACCTCTCCTGCCAGAGCATTTCAGCTACAGCCCACAGTTGGTCTGGTAGCCTTGCACACAGCAAGTTGAACTGCCCCCACCAACTCTGCTGTAGCTGGGTCAAGGTGGGAGCTGGGAATATGGGTACTTTTGTGTCCCTGAAGGACAAAGACCATTTTCACTGCTTACAGAGGTACATGTGAGCAGCATGTGCATCCCACAGCTCCCTACCTCTGCTATCCTCATCAAAAGGGGTCCATCCCTCCTGTTGCAGGTTCATAGTTCATCTGCTTTTCTCCTGCCTGAGCATCTTCCAGAGCAGGAGATCACCCCACCCCTCACTAATACAACCACTGCCTGCAGGGAGGTTTGAAGGCAATTTTATGAGCCTGATCTTAGTCAGAACCCCCAGCACTCAAGCACATCACCCAGGGGCCTAGAATCTGGAGATTACCTAACCTAGTCTACCACTGCTAGCATCTGAACACTCTCCCAGGGGTCTGAGGTCCAACTGACCCAAACTGCCAGCAAAAAACAACAGGTACCTACCTACATGGGCTGAAAGGCAGTATACTTCTCTCTCTCTCTCTACACTGAGCAGCAGAGTTCCCAACAAAGAGCAGGTGAACCACAAAACTATCTGTTTTGAGGTGAGGGAAGAGGTTCCAAATGAGAAGAAACTAATATAAGAACTCTGGCAATATGGAAAAAAATAGTCTCTATAGATACACCCAAAGGATCATAGTAACTCTCCAGCAATGGACTTCAGCCAAAAGGAAATTTTTAAAATGTTAGATACAGTATTCAAAACATAAATTGTAAGTAAGTTAAATGGGATCAATGGAAAAGTTGAAAACTAACACAAGAAACAACAACAAAAAAGTTAAGACGTGAAAGAAAAATTCACTAAAGAGATAATTAAAAAAAAAAAAAAACAGAACTTCTGGAAATGAAAAAAAAATCATTAGAGAATTTCAAAATACAATGAAAATCCTTAACAACAAACCAAAACAGAAGAAAGAATTTCAGAACTTGAAAACAAGGCTTTTGCATTAACACAGTCAAAAACAAAGAAAAAATAATCAAGAGAAATTAACAAAATCTCCAAGAAATATGGGATTATATAAAATGCCCAAGCATAAGAATCACAGGTACCCTCAGGAAGAAGAAGAAAAAGCAAGAAGTTTGGACACTTATTTTAGGGAATGGAAGAAAACGTCCCTGGTTCTACTACAGATACAGACTTCCAGATACAAGAATGTTAACAGAGTCCTGGAAATTTAATTTCAAATAAGATATCAACAAGACACATAATCATCAGTCCAGTCAAAGTCAAAGGCAAAGGAGAAAATCCTACAAGCTGAGAGACAAAAGCATCAAGTAACTTACAAAGGAAAACTCATCAGACTAATGACAAATTTCTCAGCAGAAACATTACAAGCCAGAAAGAATTGGAGTCCCATCTTCAGTCTTCTTAAACAGAGTAACAGCCAGCTAAGAATGTTGTATACTTCAACACAAAGTTTCACAAGTAAGGGAAAAATAAAATCTCACCCAAACAAGCAGGCATTCAGGGAATTTGTCAGCACTAGGACTATAGTATAAAAAAATGCTCAAACATGCTCTAAACACCATAAAGAATGGTCAATGCTCACCACCGTAAAAACACAAAAAAGTAAAACCTCACAGCTCTTACAAAACAGTAACACAAGAGAGAGAGAGAGAGAGAATACTAAGGAACTGGATAGCAATCAACAAATGACTGAAACGTTATCTCAAGTATCAATATTAACAATGAATGCAAATTGTCTAAATGCTCCACTTAAAAGGTATCGATTGACAAAATGTATAAAAAAATGTAATCCAAATATTTGCTGTCTCCATGAAACCCATTTAACTGGTAAAGATTTCACACAGACACAAGGTAAAGAGGTGGAATAAATATTCCATATAAATAGAAACCAAAAATGAACAGGAATAGTGATACTCATATTGGATAACTCAGACTTTAAAACAACAGTAAAAAAAGACAAAGATATTCATTACAAAATGATAAAGGTATCAATTCAACAAGAAGCTATAGTAATCCTAAACATATATGCTAACATCGGAGCCCTCAGATTCATAAAATAAATACTATTAGACCTAAGAAATGAAACAAACAGTAACATAATAATAGTGGGGGACTTCAACACTACACTGACACAACTAGATAGATCAAGGCAGAAAATCAACAAAGAAACACTTGACTTAAATGAGACTCTAGAAAAAAATGGATATAATAGATATTTGCAGAACATTCTACCCCAAAACTGCAAAATATACATTTTTCTCATCAGCACATGGAACATTTTCCAAGATAGACAATATGTTAGGCCACAGAACAAGTCTCAGCAAATTTAATAAAATCAAAATCATACAATGTATCTTCTCCAACCTCAATGGAATAAAACTAGAAATTATTATACTTCAAGAGTAACTCACAAAACTACAAATATGTATGGATATTAAACTGTTAAATGATCTTTGGGTCAATGATGAAGTCAAGATGGAAATAAAAAAAATATTGAATTAAATAACAATGGTGACATAAGCTATCAGAATGTCTGGAGTACAGAAAAAGCAGTGCTAAGAGGGATGTTCATTACACTAAATGCCTACATCAAAAAGACAGAAATATCACATATTAACAACTAAATGTCCCTCAAGGGAACTAAAAAAACAAGAACCAAACTCACAGCTATTAGAGGACCAGAAATAACAAATACCAGATCAGAACAATAAAAATAATTGATACCAAAACAAACAAAAAAACAACAAAAAAAACACCAAAATACAAAAAGAATCAATGAAACAAGAGTTTGTTCTTTGAAAAGATAGACAAAATTGATAGACTACTAGCTGGATTAACCAAGAAAAGAAGAGAGAATATTCACATAAGCTTGATCAGAAGTGAAAAGGGGGAGATTAAAACATAGAAGGGCTGTCAAGAAAAGTACCCAGTCATTGTTAATATAACAAGAATGGTTACAAGGCTGGATACTTTCTGGGCATCCTCGTATACTGCAGAAATACAAAAGATCAATGGAGACTACTACAAACACCTCTATGTTCACAAACTAGAAAATCTACAGGAAATGGTTAAATTTTGGGAAACACATGACCTCCCAAGGTTGAACCAGGAAGAAATAGAAATCCTGAACAGACCAATAATGAGTAGCAAGATTGAATCGGTAATAAAAAAATCACCCAACCAAAAAAAGCTCAAGAACAGATAGATTCACAGCCACATTCTAACAGACTACAAAGAATAACTGGTACCTATCCCTACTGAAACTGTTCCATAACATTGAGAAGTAGGAAATTCTCCCTAACTCATTCTATGAAGCCAGTATCACCCTGATACCAAAGCCAGGAAAGGATACAAAAACAATAACAAAAAAGGGAAAACTACAGAATAATATCCCTCATGAACATAGATGCAAAAATCCTCAACAAAATATTAATAGTAGCAAATCAAATTCAACAGCACATACAAAAGATAATTCACCATGATCAAGTGGATTTTAGCCTAGGGATGCAAGGATGGTTCAACGTACACAAATCAATAAATGGGATTCACCACATAACCAGAAGTAAAAACAAAACCCATAAGATCATCTTAACAGATGTAGAAAAAACATTCAGTAAAATCCAGGACCCCTTCATGATAAAAACCCTTAACAAATTAGGCATAGAAGCAACATACCTAAAAATAATAAATGCCATATATGACAAACCTGCAGCCAACATCATAGTGAATGGGTAAAAGTGGAAAGCATTCCCTGAAGAACTGGAACACCACAAGGACGACCACTTTTGCCACTTCTATTCAATATGGTACTAGAAGTCCTAGCCATAGAAATCAGGCAAGAGAAAGAAATAAAGGGAATCCAAATTGGAAAAGTTAAACTATCCCTGTTTTCCAAAATATGATCTTTTACCTAGAAAACTCTAAAAACCCCCTTCTGAAGACTCCTAGAATTGACAAATGAATTCAGTAAACTCTCAAGTTATAAGATCAATGTACACAAAGTAGCATTTCTATACATTAATAACCACTAAGCTGAGAATCCAATCAAGAATTCCATCCATTTACAATAGTTGCAAAAAAAGAAAATAAAATGCCTAAGAACATACTTAGCCAAAGAGGTGAAAGACCTCTACAAGGAGAACTGCAAAACACTGATGAAAGAAATTGTAGATGACACAAGCAAATGGAAAGTCATTCCATGCTCATGGATTGGAAGATTATTATTGAAATGTCTATTCTGCCCAAAGAAATCTACAGATTCAATGTCATTCCTACCAAAATATCATTTTTCACAGAATAAAAAAAAATTCTTATGGGACTAAAAAGAGTAAAGAAATAAGCTAAAGCAACTCTAAGGAAAACGAACAAATCTGGAAGCATCAAATTACCCTACTTCAAATTATACAACAAGGGAATAGTAACCAAAACATCATGGTACTGGCATGAAAGCAGACACATAGACAAATAGAGCAGAATAGAGAACCCAGAAATAAAGGCAAATACCTACAATCAACTGGTCTTCTACAAATAAGGCAAAAGGAGAAAGGGCATTGTATTCAATAAATGGTTCTAGGAAAATTGGATAGCCTCTTGCAGAAAAATGAAACTGGATCCTTCTCTCTCATCATATACAAAAATTAACTCAAGATGGATTAAAGACTTAAACGTAAGACCTGAGACCATAGAAATATTAGAAAAAAACTAGGAAAAACTGATGTTGACATTGGCCTACGTAAAGAATTTATGACTAAGATCCCAAAAGCAAATATAACAAAAATAAAAGTAAATAAATAAGACTTAAACTTAAAAGCTTCTGCACAGCAATACATACAATTGACAGAATAAATAACCTATTGAATGGGAGAAAATATTTGCAAGCTATATAGCTGACAAAGACCTAATAACTAGAAACTATAAGGAACTCAAAGAAATCAGCAAGAAGAAGAAGAAGAAAAAAAAAAACTCCATTAAAGAGTGAACAAAAGAAGAGAATCAAAATTTTCAAAAGAAGAGAATAAAATGGCCAGCAAACAAATGACAAAATGCTAAATATCACTCATAATTAGGGGAATGCAAATTAAAACCACAATGAGATACAACCGTATCCCTGTCAGAATGACCATAGCAAAAAGTAAAACAAAACAAAACAAAACAAAACAAAAAACAATAGATGTTGGTATGGATGTAGTGAAAAGAAAACACTTATACATTGTTCATCTGAATACAAATTAGTACAACCTCTATGGAAAACATTATGGAGATTGTCTCAAAGAACTAAAAGATCTATTATTTGGTTAAGCAATTCCACTTCTGGCGTCTATCCAAAGGAAAAGAAATCATTTTATTAAAAAAGCACCTGCACCCATATGTTTATTGCAGCATAATTCACAATTGCAAAGATATGGAACCAACCTACATGCCCATCAATTGATAAAGAAAATGTGGTATCATGGAATATCATTCAGCTTCAAAAAGAATGAAATAATGTTTTTTGCAGCAACTTGGATAGAACTGGAGGCTATTATTTTAAGTAAACCAGGAACAAAAACCCAAGTATCGCATGTTCTCACTTATAGGTTGGATCTAAGCAATGGATATGAATGGTCGTACAGAATAACTTAATGGACTCTGCAAACATAGAAGGAAGGGTGGTGCTGGATGAAAAATTACCCATTGAGTAAATTGTACACTATTCAGAGGATGGGTATAAAAACAGCCTAGTCTTCTCCACTATAGATTTCAGCCATGTAACACAAAAAATTGCTTGTACCCTTTAAATCTATTTAAAAAAAATACAAAAGAAGTCAATTATTTAAAAACATGATAAAAATAGGAGAAAAGTATTTTAAAAAGAGACTGGTCAGGTTTAAAAAGAGAATGTACAAATACCCAATAGTAATGAATTTTTAAATCACACAAATACAGATCCAACAGATTAAAATGAAAGAAAAAAAACACAACAAAAAAATGTATTCCACTAATGTGAAAACATATAGGAAACAAAGAAAGTAATATAACTTACAAAATTAGCTCAAGAGGAAATAGCAAAATCTGAATTATAATATTAAAAAAATAATATATAGGCAGACCAAAATGCTTATTACTGGTGATTTTTATCATCTCATACAGATTCTTCCAGATATTTTAAAAAGCTTTCTAATTTGTTCTGTGAAACTGATATAATCTTAATATAAAAACAAGCAAGCAGGCCATGGTGCCAGACCTGTAGTCCCAGCTATTTGGGAGGCTGAGGCAGGAGGATCTCTTGAGCCAAGGCAATCAAGACCACAGTGAACTATGGTAGTGCCACTGCACTCGAGCCTGGCTAACCAACCAAGACCTCATATCTCTATAAAAAATATGAATAAAAAAATTTAAAAACAAGCAAAGAGTATGAGAAAAGAAAATGACACCCACTCCCAGTCATAAATTTGATGCAAAAATTCCAAACAAAATATTAACCAAATGTTTCAAATTGATAAAATATCATGACCAAATTTGATTTACCACATAGTACAGAGATATTTTTAGCATTAAAAAAAAACTATACATATCATTCACCACATGAACAGACAAAATTCTAGAAAGTATATGTTTATCTCAAAATATGCAGTTAAAGATTGTATTATGTGATACAATCTTAAATTTTTAGAAGCTCCTAGAAAAATTAGAAAATAAAAAATACTTTATATATGTATTAGATACTTTAAATATATTTAATAAAAATTACAGTAAACATCATTACTAATGGTGAAATATCAGTGGCATTATTTGGTGACCATGGTGGCTACTCAGGGTCACATTTCTCCATATGTTCTCTAAGAAATCAGTACAGAACAATAAGAAAGGAAAAAAACCTCCCCCAAAATGTTCTTAGAATAAATAGAAGACAAACAGTTCTAAGCTTTTAAACCACCATGTGTATAAAAAGAAAAGAAACCCACTGAATTCCAGAGATTGACATTTCACACTTTTGCCACAAGGTTACTCTGACAATCAGGGGCCATCTAGAAACACTGCAGGCAAAGGGAAGAGAGGATCAAATCAGTGGCAGGCCAAAAATTGCTCTCAACCCTGTGCCAGAAAATGAAGTCCACTTTGTACAGACACATTAAAAAAGAGCAAAAGTAAAATTTTAAAAATGTATCTTGGATAGATGAGAGGACCAATGCTAGAAAAGAGGATTAAACACATGCACAATTTGAATAGGTAGTCTTTAAAGCTTAACAGGGAGTCCAAACTTCAAAAGAGGAGAGAGATACCTTTTGGTAATTAGGCTGTGAAAGGGAAACGAAATCCAAAAAGAAAACTGATTCCTGAAGGACAAACAGAGCCAAAAAAAATCAAACTATAACACAAAAATCCTCATCCTCTCCCTTCTCATCCTTACTTCCTTCCCTCTTACTTACTTTCTCACTCACACATACACAAATGCACACACCTTGTTATTTACAAAGATGGCACCAATGACTTAGGAATCTTGTAATCTACAGATAAATCAATACATGTAAGATCATCAAAGTTGCCAAATATATAACCGATCAGTAAATAAAAACTAATTACTTACAGGAGAAACAAACTGTCAAAAAACATACTTTAAAAACAGATCACATGTGGCACCTGATGGAAGTATACACCACCTATGAATTAATGTTGCAGAAAAATTATAATTAAATGGATCAGTCTTCTATGTTTAAGCAATATTAACATAATTTACAGAGCAATGCTTAAACACCATTATAGGATGACATCAGAAAGTTTTGACCGTGGGAACTTTTACAGAATAGGCATTCAACACACATAGCCAGACCAGGCGAAACTAGTTGCATGTCCTAGATTCTCCAACCTTGTATGGTTTAACAGAGTAAAAATCTAAAAACTATAAAAGGAAGGAAAATAACCCAAATTGTGAAGGCCTGACTTGACAATTGAATTACATTCAGTGACTCAAAGTTGTTTTGATTAAAAACAAAATGAAGGTGCAGAAAATCTGCCAATCTTTCTAGAAATCTGGAGTCTGTCAATAATTTTCAGAACGAACAACAGCACATGGGAGTAAAATAGTGTGCTTACTCAAACAGCAAAATTGATATAAGATATGCAAAACTGTCACAAGGGTATTGGAATACATCTCTTGCTTTTGGATATAAAATAATCTATGTTTATCTCTTTTGAGAACAATATTTTAAAAATAACATTTCCCTTCCAAATTTTCTCAAGATGAATATGGTATCAGGAAAACAATGAATACTGCTAAGATTCACTTACATTTGACAGTTATATGTCTCATAATAGCTTCTCAATCTTACAACGATATTTTATTTCAAGCAATCCTGCCAAGGTAATTTTTCATCACAACTACTTCGCCACTTAAAATGATAAAAAGCCTTTATCTTTTGTCATCAACAAAAAGATAAGTACATTTTGTGATTTGCAATATGAGGATGTTTCAAAGCTGAAACTACAAAGAATCTAATTCATGTTTAAATATATTGCTTTGGAAAATTAGAAAACAAAAATGCTTATTTTGGCGTCATGTGTACATCAAACCCAGAAATTATAGGAAAGCAATTTATTTTCAAAAATTGCAAGAATTCTTTCTAGTAATTCTAGATTTAAATGTTTATAAAACAAATTATTTTATAATCATTTGATGTACCACTATTAATGAGAAATAATCTTATATTTAGTTCCCAAAGTTATAAACTTTACAAGAGCTTACCACTAAACAACAGAAAGTTTGTCAAAAAAGTGACACTTAAAGGCAGGTGTCTTCAAACTACATCCCGCGGGCCACATGCAGCCCACCGAGGACATTTATCTGGCCCGCCGGGTGTTTTTGCCGCTGCTGCCTGTCCTGCTTAGCAGCGGACTAGTCCCGGGCCCACAGTGCGCATGTGTGGAATGTGCGCCACACTCTCCAATGGCCCTCCAGTGGTCTAGGAACAGTGAACTGGCCCCCTGTTTAAAACGTTTGAGGACCCCTGGGCTAAGGTAATGTATATTGGAAATAGTGGGAAGAGCTGACTGGTCATCACTTACTACTAAAATATTGTTTGGAAGCCTTTGGTACCCTTGCTTGGGTATCTTGACTTCCTTTCTAGGATGGAGGAAGAAGGAATACAACTTCATAACCATTTGGGGATAAACTATTAGGGAAAGAGGAGACAATAACACATTTTGCTGTTTGAGCTGATTGACTCCACCTAGACTATCCACCCCCCTCCTCACGTGGGTGAGTTGAAGGAATGCACATCACTTTCATCTTTCTTCTGTGAGCATTAATATCGTGGTACCCCCTCTTGCTACCTGCTGCCTCAATAGCCCACACAATGTGGGATGAAAGGATGTGAAACTTTTCAAGATTAGACAGCTTCTGATTCACTTGCTTGGACTTGGGAATCCTTCAGTTCTAACAAGGTTAAGCTTTTTCAGCTACTGCCAGCTTTGTCAATGGGTTGGCAGAGGTAGAAAATTATAACTATGATTGTAACAGTGAAACTAAGGTCCTATAGTAATTGATCCCCAAGCTGTTTCCCAGACCTAAAATGCTGTAATTCTACCTCCATTTGACCACTGGAAATATTATGTGAAAGCTGAAATATTCAAGCTTTAAAAGTAATATCTACATAATCAACAAACCAGAGTTTGATATAATAGATCTTAAATAAGATAGGATACAGCACATCACAATAGAAAGAGAATCAGAGAACTTGCCTGAAAGCCTAGGGTTAGAATCTGGGCTCCTCAGCGTTACAGGTGTGTTACTTTAGGGGGGATTACTTAGCTTTGAGATGCAGTATCATCTACAAAAGGGGAATAGTGATATTCCTGTACTAAATTTTTTGCATAAAAACAAGGATTGGCACAAGGTCTTGCACCTAACAGTTGTTTAACACACACACACGTTATATGTTATCATATATGTATCTGTATGTATATTTGTATAATTGCTAACATGTCTTTGGGCAATTAAATAATTCAGTTATTACTGTATTCTGATGAAAACAGACTAATTTGGTATTTCTAGTTACCTACTGATATTTGACGATTCTTAGACACTATCCTTTCAATACTCCATTACAAAGTGATAAAATTATCCAAAATGATTTAGCCTAGTGTTTACTTGTAACTGTACATTCATATTCTCCACAGTGTATTTCACAGCCCTAGATTGTCTACAGAATTGCATGTCAGTCATGGAGTGGAACATCCCTGTCTCTCCCTTTCCCTTTGATCTTGTTCATTTTCTCCACCATTTCAACAAAATGATAGGCACAACACATAGGTAGCTTTCAACTGGGCTTATGGAAGTAGATCCTGGTTTTTGATTGCATAAATGATGTTTAAATAATTGAGAAACAATATGATGCATAACATGAGGTTATCACAATTATCAAATAATATTTCTAAAAGAATATTTTGAATATGAAAGTATAAAACATATTAAGTTTTTAGAAAGGAAGATTTACTGTAAAAAATGTAAATGAGACATACTGCTAGAAAGTAAAGGATTCTCTCTTAAAATTGACTAAGTAAATCTTCATGAATATACCACAATATTATTCTCATTTAGTTCTTTTATAGGGGACTAGTGAAAATTTTGCCACAAAGGAACAGTTAGAAACCACTATTTTATTGTATTTTTCAAACTCACAACAGATTTTAAAATAAATCTGTTAGAGAGTCAAGTATTTCTAAAAAATGGAAATACTGACCAATGCTGATTTTCCTTTCACTTGAATCTGGGATACATTCTTAAAAATAATGTAATAAAAGCATTTCTATTTTCAAAGTGCCTTAAACTGAAACATAATGTTCTTTCTGTCCTGTGAGTCTAGGGTGTATGGTCATTTCTTTGGGTAAGAGATGGTTTGCCTCATCAATTGTGTTCAGATATTGGACTCAACTATTATTTTAAAGTTAAGACATTAAAAATATCTCAATGGATATCATTCTCTTTAGTTTTTTCTCCTTCGTTGTGTTGTGTACTTTTGTGTCTCCTAACAGTCTGGGTAAATATTGCCCCAATGCCATATTTGAGTAGTATCAAAATAAATGTTGTATAAAGATATAATCTTGACACATAACCTTACTGAATGTAATATGTATAAACCCAGTATGCCACCACATGTTGGCTCCCCTTGCCTCCCTGTGTGACCTTTGTTCACTGTGATTATCTCTTTCAATCAGACCATCTGCAAAGAAGAAAACATCATATCAGGTTGGAAGAGATTATGTCCCTTCTCCTTGCATCTTTTATCTCCTTGAGAGAAATTAATCTGTTCCATGTTATCCCTGTGCAGCATGCAAGTCATTTTAATAAGAGAAAAGTGCATGTTGAGATTAGCAGTTACTTTAATTAAAAGGTGATCACTAGAGAGTTGATTTCCTAGCTGGTTGTTGACTTATAAACAGAAAATAATTGGCAAATAAAAACCAGCAGAGGGACACCACTCAGAACATAGAAGCTGTTGACAATAAGAAAGTAATAATGCAGTAAAATCATTTATGTTTCTATAGGGGATGCTGTATTTATGTCTATTTCCAGTTAACATTCTAGAGCTTAGCAAAGACATCACCTTGAACTTTCTTCCTCATCATTACCCACTCTCTTTCTCTGACAATTGATGGGCTTGACAACCTCGTTAAACTGCCAAATACATAATTTGCAGAGGCTCTAACTCGCCAACTCCTGGATAACAGCAAAGTGATGGTTTAACACACACCTGGCACGGATCATAATGAAAATTGTTTTATAAGCCAGATTGCTAGCATATCACCTTCCCTGAAGTCTGTACTGGCTTGAAGCAAAACTGTAAAGTGAGAGGATGGGAATAGGATTAGGTGATCTTTTAAGTTCCTTCTAACCTGGGTTTCTCTAGAAGTTTTCAAGGTTTATGTCTAAAGAATGAGAAGAAAATAGAGCTTTTTGTGGTTGCTGTTGTTTTATTTATGGGAGGGCAGATCGATACAATTGTATATGTGTAACATAAAGGTGAACTTTATGGAAGAAAATTGGGGCAAGAGAAGTAGGAAGGTAAGGGAGTTATCAGCTTTGGGGAGAGAGAAAACCACTGCCAAGGAATTGCTGGAGTACCCCAGGACATGCTCAGCAGCTAAGAAATCATCTGTCGGCCATATAGTCTTTTTTCCAGCAAGAACTTTCCTCTCCAGCACCCAGAATATTTTCAGATATTCTGCTACAAGCACATAGCCAAGTGACTGTTCAGCATGAATACTGCCCATTGGTCCCATGAAAGCTCCAGGACCTCCTAAGATCAGGGAGAGTGGTCTGGATCTCCAGTGGGGTGGTGGTAGGGAAGGCCAGTAGAAGGAGCTCTAACTGATGAACAAGATAGGGACAGTAATTAATGATAACCTCTTTTACCTTTCCTAACAAAATCAACATAAATGTATTAGAAGTAGGGTATAAAATCATAGAGATTTTCAGAAATGGGGGATTTCAAAGAAATACAATGCTATGGCAAGCTCATCAGGCTAAAGTCCTAGATGATATTTTGATATTAACAACAATTACTCTACCATTAGGTAGAAACATTTGGAGAACTAAATTAGGCAGTCTCTGAAATTATGACAGTTATATTCAACAAGTTAATTAAGAAGTCAAACATGTATTATTGCTTCCCCATTAGAGGAGGACAGGGAAAAATTATTAGGCATTTGGAGGTAAACTGATTTTGTTCAGAAGCTTCGATGGGGAGGCTATACTGGAATCACAGAACTCTGTCAGCTGAACAGCATGGTTTGTGTCACAGGGTGAGATTTGGGAACAGATACCAGCCCCTGATAAAACAGAGTAGTTTGGACAAATGATAATCCAGGAAAAACAACCAACCAAAAATCAAAAACAAAGCAACAAAATCTACTTTATTTTCTTTCCTATCAGAGTAATTGAAGAACCAACAATGCAGGTAAAACACAACATCCCTATTTTCTTTTAGAAAGAAAAAAGAGGGCTAATAAGAGTTTCAAAGAAAAACACAGAATGTGAACTCCAAGGTAACAAGATGTATTGGCCTATTGCATTTTAGTGTTAGATTTTAATAATCTCATAACAGGAATCCATAATGAAAACTGAACCATGAACAACTTATTTTTCTGCCTTTCTTCCATCATCTGCAAAATTAGCAAAAGATCACTGTGAATTAGGCAAAGTACAGCATTTGTATTAAAATGCTTATTATATTAATCATTTGGGGAATAACTGTCTAGAATAAAATGTGGAGTTAATGTCAATTAAATATACATATTTGTCTTTTATTGATATATAGATGTATATAGTTCCATGCTAAACATATTTTGATCTTCATATAATGTATATATCATAATTGAGATATCCATAAACATTTATCTTTTCTTTTTGACGAGAACATTTGAACTATTCTCTGCTAGCTAGCTGAAATATACAACAAATTATTTACTATAGTTGCTCTACTGATTTATTAAACACTAGATCTTATTTCTTTTATCTAATTGTAGTTTTATACTCATTCATCAACCTCTCTTAATTTTTTCTCTTCCCTTAAAACTCTCTCTCTGGTAACGACCACTACTCTCTATCTTCATGAGATATACTTTTTAGCTCCCACATGTGAATGAGAACATGTGATATTTGTCTTTTGTGCTTGGCTTATTTTATTGGCCTCCAGTTCCATCTGTGTTGCTGCAAATGACAGGATTTTTCTCTTTTTCATGGTTGAATAATAACCCATATGTCTATATACCACAAATTCTTTATTCATCCATTGATAGGTATTTACAGTGATTCCATATCTTTGCTATTGTCAATAGTGCTGCAATAAAATAGGAGTACCTATATCTCTTTGATATATTGACTTCCTTACTTTTGGATGTATACCCAGCAGTGGGATTGCTGGATGACGTGGTAGTTCTATTTTTAGTTGAGAAACCTCCACACTGTTCTCCATAGTAGCTATGCTAATGTATACCAACAGCATATGCGGGTTCTCCTTTCTCTACCTGCTCACCAGCATCTGTTATTCCTTGTCTTTCTAATAAAACCATTTTAACTGGGTAAGGTGACATCTCATTGTGGATTTGACTTGCATTTCTCTGATGGTTAATGAAGTTGAACAGTTTTCATATACCTTTCGGCCATTTGTATATCTTCTTTTGAGAACTGTCTGTTCAGATCTTTTGCACATTTTTCAAATGGATTACTTATTACTATATTTTTGCTCTTGAGTTTCTTATATATTCTGATTATTAATTCCTTGCCAGATTGATATACTTTGCAAATATTTTCTCCTATTCTGTGGGTTGTCCTTTCACTTTGTTGATAGTTTCCTTTGCTGTGCAGAAGCTTTTTAGTTTGACGTCATCCCGTTTGTCTATTTTTGCTTTGCCTGTGCTTTTGAGGTCCTACACAAAGAATATTTACCCAGACCAATGTCAGGAAGCATTTCCCCAAAGTTTTCTTCCAGTAGTTTCATAGTTTCAGGTCTCAGATTTAAGTCTTTAATCCACTTTGACATGATTTTTGGATACGGAAAAATATATGAATCTAGTTTCTTTCTTCTGTATATGGTTATTCAGTTTTCCCTGTATGATTTATTTAAAAAAGCCTATAACTTCTCCAATATATATTCTTGCAATATTTGTTGAAAATGAGTTACCTGTAAATGTGTGGATTTATTTCTGAGTTATCTATTCCGTTCCATTGGTTTATGTGTCTGCTTTTATGCCTATACCATGTAGTTTTGGTTACTATAATGTGGAGTACATTTTGAAGGCAAGTTGTGCAATGCCTTCAGGTTTGTTCTTTTTGCACGGGATTGCTCTGGCTATTTGAGTTCTTTTGTGGTTCCATGTAAATTTTAGGATGTTTTTTTCTATTCCTTTGAAGACTATCATTAGTATTTTAGTAGGGAATGCATAGAATCTGTACCTTAGTTTGGGCGGTATTGATATTTTAACAGTATTAATTTTTCTAATTCATGAGCATATAAAATTTTTCCATTTTTCTGTCTTCTTCAATTATTTTAATCAGAATTTTATAATTTTCTTTGTGGAGATATTTCACTTCTTTAAATTTATTTCTAGCTATTTCATATTTTTGTAGATACTGTAAAGGAGATTATTTTTAAGTTTTTTATTTCAAAACATTACAGGGGTACAAATGTTTTTGGTTACATGTATCAATTTTATTATACTTGAGTCAGGGTTAAAAGTGTGCCTGTTACCAAGATATTGTTCACTGTACATGTTAGGTAGGTTTTTAGGTTTTCACCCATTCCCCTCCTCCCTCCTCTCCCTAGGATGAATTCCATTCAATCGTGATAATATATATTTTTAAAGTATTGTTGAATTAGGTTTTCTAGTATTCTGTGGATGATTTGTGCATCTGTGTTTTTCAGAAATATTGGCCTGTAGTTTTTTTGTTTGTTTGTTTTGTTTTTAGGTTGTGATTTTGTCCAGTTTAGGTATCAGGGTAATGCTGATCTTATAGAATGAGTTTGGAACTATCCCCTCCTCTTCAGATTTTTTTAAAGAGTTTGAGTAGAATTGGTGGTATTAGATCTTCTTCACATGTTGAGTAGAATTCAGCAGTGAAGCCATCAGGTCCTAGGCTTTTCTTTGATGGTAGAATTTTTATTACAGCTTCCATCTCAGTACTTGTTATTGGCTTATTGATCTTTAGCATTTTTTTATTCTCCATTTCTTTTATTTCTGCTCTGATCTTTATTATTTCTATTAAATTTGAATATTGTTCTTGCCTTTCTAGTTTCTTGAGTGCATCATTAAGCTGCTTATTTGAAGTCTTTTTAATGTAGACATTTATCGCTATAAACTTCTTAGTAATGTTTTTGTTCTACAAATGGATTTTGATATGCTGTACTTTTGATGTCCTGATTTCTTCATTGGCCTATTGATTGTTGAGGATCATATTATTTAATTTCCATGTGTTGTGTACTTTACAATGTTTCTCTAGCTATTAATTTCCAGTTGATTCCATTGTGTTTATAAAGATACTTTATGTGATTTTGACTCTTTAGAATTCATAGAGAAATGTTTCGTGACTTAACACATGGTCTATTCTTGAGAATGTGAGAGAAAAATGTGTATTCTGCAGTAGTGGGTAAATGTTCTGTAAATGTTAGCCCCATTTGGTCTAATGTGTAGCCTAATTCCAATGTTTATTTTCTGTAAGGATGATTTTCACATTACTGAGAGTGAGGTGTTAAAGTACTCTACCATCATTGTATTATGGTCTATCTGTTCCTTTACATCTATTAACGTTTGCTTTATATACTTGGGTGCTCATGTGTTGAACACATAGACATTTATAATTGTTATATTCTCTTGTGGGACTGACTACTTTGTCATTATAGAGTGAGCTTCCTTGTCTCTTTTTACACTCTTTGACTTAAAGTCTATTTTATCTGATATGAATATAGCTAATCCTGTTATTTTTTGGTTTCCATTTGCATGGAACGTATATGTTTTTCCATTCCTTCACTTTAGTCTATGCGTATTTTTATACATGAAGTGGGTTTTTTGCAGGCAACATATATTTGTGTCTTTTTTTTTATCCATTCGGCCACTTTTAATTAGAAAATTTAATTCATTTATATTCAATATTATTGATAAGTAATGATTTATTACTGACATTTTGTTATGAGTGGATCGCATACCACATTACATTTTTAGAGTACTCTGAGTTTGTCTCTATTTACTTTTACCAGTGGATTTTATACCTTTAAATGTTTTCTTTTTGTGTGTTTTTTTCTTCTTTCAGATTGAAAAATTCCCTTTAGCATTTACTGTAAGATGAATCTGGCGGTGATGAATTTCTCAGTTTTTGGTTTTTGGGAAAGACTTTATTTCTCCTTTATTTGTGAGGGATGGTTTTGCTGGGTACAAAATTCTTGGTTGCATTTTTTCCCCCTTTCAGTATTCTGAATAGGTTGTCCTACTTCCTCCTGGTCTATATGATTTCTATTGAGAAGTCTGTTGCTAGACAAATTTGAGCTCTTTTATATCTTATTTGCTTCTTTTCTATTCCTGCTGTTAGGATCCTCTCTTTCTCCTTGACCTTGAGAGTTAGATTACTATATGCTTTTGGGTAATCTTATTTGGGTTTAATCTGTTTGGTGATCTCTGACTTTCCTCTACCTGTGTATTTATATCTTTCTCATGTTTTTGAAATTTTCTGTTATTTCTTTAAATAAGCTTTTACTCCTTGCTCTTACCCATCTCCCTCTTGAACACCAATAATTCTTAGATTTGCTTTTTTGAGATAACTTTCTATATTTTGTAGGAGTTCTTGATTCTTTTTTATTCTTTTTTTTCTCTGTGTATAGCCTGACTTTGAGCTCACTGATTCTTTCCTCTGGTTGATCTATTCTGGTGCTGAGATCCTGTAATAAATTATCAGTTCAGTAAATATATTTCTTAGCTCCTTGATTTCTGTTTATTATTACTCTCTTTCTTAAATTTCTCCGATAAATTTCTGAGTTGCTTTTCTGTGATATTTTGAAGATTTATGAGTTTCCTTAAAATTAACATTGTGGATTCTTGATCAGAGCTCACAGATCACTCTCTCATTAGTGTCATTCATTGGTTCCTCACTTGTTCATTGGAGGAGGTCATGGGTCCTTATTTGCTGTTGTTTATTGTGTATGCAATTTTTATGTCTTCACATTGAAGGACTGATTATTCCAATCTTCTCTGTGTGGCTTGTTATTATTTTTGGGTTTTGTTTTTTTAATATATTTGCTTAGAGATTTTTTTTTTGCAATATATCTGTTGAATATCTTTGTTAGATTGCTGCCTCCTTTTCAGCACTAGATGGCACCTTAAACCCAGGTTTGCCTTGGCTGCAGTGAACTACAGCATGCTACTCATCTTAGATGGGGTAGGTCCCAAAGGGGTTATCGGAGCAGTGTGGGAAGGCTGGCCAGGAAGCCCAGGAGACCCATGGGACATACCTCCTTATAATGTGGTGCTGCTAAACAGCCACTCTGATTTTGCATCCCCTTTGGCCAAGATATGGAACAGAGTTTCTGGTCTAGGGATGCTAGTCCCACCTCTCCCAAACCTTGTCTCTGGCAATCCTTAGGAATTTTTCTCCTTTCAGGCAGTCACAATGCTTCCTGTGGTTGAAAGCAGGGACAAGTCTCCTGCTAGGGTGCACGAGATGGTGAGCAAGCTGCTTGTCCATCTTGATCTCTTTTTTCCAGCGTAGTAAACATGAGTCTGGGGGAAATTTCCCATAGACAATGGAAAATTGTGCTTAGTACCTGGCACATTGGGAAACGGGCATCATGGACCTACAGCTTGATCAGCTTACCATCTGCACAGTTTTTTTACTTCTGTGTGGCCCCAGGAACCGTCACATGCTCATATTTGAATTCTGTTGATATTCCTGTTGACAATCAGGTATTATATATTTAGTTTTGTTTTTTTGTGAGGGGAGTGAAGCCAGCTTGCTTGTACCCCACCATTTTGGTGATGTTCTTTTATATTAGTTTTTAAGACGACTAAAGGATAAGGGATTGAAAAATCATATTTGAAAAACCATGAGGCCAAAAGTAAAGGAAAGCCAGCTTGTGGCCCAGCTTCAAAATATGAATCATTATTTGTAATAGAACACTATTCTATTTATAAACCTTTATGCTATAGGTTTATCAAAAAGTACAAACCAAAGAACTGATAGAATTATAGTATGGCTGCTTATGTTCACCTTTTTACTCAAAACCTTATTTTTGGCATGACTTTGTCTATTAATACTAAAATTTTTAATATCTCCTCCTTATATTTATGCTTACTGACTGTGAAAATGGCTACAATATATTTCCTTCAATTAAGAAAAATCCAATTTCTATTTTGAAAAAGAACTAATAATTGGCTATTTTGGTTGTGGATATCACGCTAGTAGTAACATTTAGTTCTGGTACTTGCATTGTACTCAGCCTACATCTCTGAAATACAACCAAGGATAATACTTTTGTTCTACATACATAGCTTTTACTGAGTTATGTGAAACATAGGTGTTTTTCAAGCACAATGGTGTATTTTTAAAAAATTGCTAATGATTAAAATCTAAATGATTTCCTTTTGTGTCTGAAACATTTATTTTTCAATAAAATATAATTTTAAAACCATTTTGTGAATTTATACTTAAAATATAATTCCTTTTTGTTTATTTTTATTCTTAGGAATGAAATGCTTGAACTATGAAATTAGGATCTCTGGTTCCATAGCCTCAGATATATATAGGGGATGTATGTGTCTGATGGTTTAAATAACAGTTAAATTAGAACTCTAAAATGAATCTTCCTTGTTAGAGTGACTTTTCCCCACAAATATAGCTGCTTAAAATATCCCATTTTGAAAAATGCTCACTTGGAAGGAAATGTGTTTTCTTTTGATCAACTAAGTGCATGGAAAGGTCACAACAGCAGGGCTTCTATTTGCTAACAGTCCTGTTTCTTGCACTCACTGAAATAAGAAGGACAATTAAAGTTTCAGCAGTTGAAAATTATCCATTAATTAGAACTGGAAGCAAGAAACCATGAAGTACAGGTGATAACCATAAATCAGAACAATTAGTCTGTCTAGAAAAGCAACATGATCAAATCAGAGTCACTATACCAGCTGCTCATTTAATCTGGGGTTGCAATGTTTTCCCACTTCTTGTGAGGTATCCCTGTACAGAAGGAGCTTGGATCTGACAAGTATACATCCTTCATAATTATTTATTACTTCAAGGAGATGTCAGTATGCTGGTGTTTTTATTTTCAAAGAAATATTTGGATTTGAATAGAAAAAAGTGACATTCAAAATATGAAATTCCCTAAATATAATGCACATTTCACCTAAGATAAATATAACATTTTAATTGGAAAAGATACTGAACTATATTTTTGTGATTAATATTAAGACACATTTTTATGTAAATATCATTATTTTGTTGTAATACTGCCATGGGAAATATACTTCTACATAAATGTGACGTTATTTTATAATGAAAGAAATTTTAATATTTCTCCAAATTATTTCTTGAAATACCTTTTGATTTTCTCAGAGATTCTGGTTCAGTTTTAAGTAGAAAATACGTATTTTTAGTGTACCCACAACAAATAATACCAATATACAAGACAATATTTATATACTAATGCTATTTCTTTCTGTAATATGGCAACTTTATCATATGTTATTTCTAGAGTTAAGATGTACAAGGCACTATACATGACTTTAAAAGAGTACATAAAACCTAATTCTTACTCTCAAAATATTATGTGTTTGTAGATAAATGAGATGTTTACATAAACAACAATGTAAAGATGTAAGTGGTAAGAATTAGTAAAGAAAAAATAAAACAAATGAAAGATCATACATTTTCAATTTAATTCAATATTTGATATTGAATTACAATTATATAAGTCCTTATTGTATATGCAATATAATACAGAATTCCTTATTGTATATATAACTACCAACATTACAAAATGTTTTTATTTTCTGACTTTAAGCTTGAGATTTATCTCCTAGTTTCATTTCCTATTAAAATTTCCAGTATATTTCAGTCAGTGTCCTAAGTTGTTGGTATGTAAAGAATAAAATGTGGTTTCTGCCATCGAATAACTCATAATCTAATAGAGAGTTACAGAGGAAAACAAACAATTACAGTACTTGGTGTCAACAGTAAAATAGTAATGTATATAAAGAGGTGTAGGATCTCAAATAAAGTATTTATTATAATGCCTCCAGAAGAAGTCAGAAAGACTTCCTAAACACTTTATTCCAAGATTTGAAAAATGAGTAGGTATTTCCCAGGTAGAATAGGTTGGAAGGACATTAAAGAATAGAGAGCAGCTCATACATAGGCATTGAATGATATATATTACCCACTAGGAATTTGACATAGTTGGAGCACAGATACACAGAGAGGAAATTTTGGAAGATCAAAACTTATGGCAAAAAAAGAGTGTTTTAAACTTGATAGTAGTTATACCTCACATACAATAATATGCCATTTAAAAACTCCAAAATAATTATGTGAAAAAATAGATTTGCATTATATAAGAAAATCACCCTAACAATTACATGGTGTTAATGGGAAGCAGAGAAACTGGACACAAGGAGGTGAGTTAGGGTAGAAATATACGGAAAAAATTTAAAGATTGTAGGCAACTTTCAATTTTAATAAAGAATTAGTGATCAAAGGTTTTAAATGTCACAAATATGTATTGAACTGGAAAGCTGTTGTATTTTGTATTTGGGAAGGCACTGATAACCATTTTGCATTTAGCCAGTCACAAGCCTTCTGCATAGAAGTAGGGTTGGAAAATGGGAGGCACATATGAAAGACACTGGAGATGGAGTGTTAAGGTTGAATTCAACCAAATAAGTTCTTTTTAAATGAGAAGGACAATTATGCTATTAATACAAGTTAGGAGTCCACAAGAGAGTTTTCAGAGGGAAGATACTAGATTTTGTTTTACACATCAGAAGTTATTTAAGAACTTAAGTATTATGCTGGGGGGAGAAATAAAAGAGCTGAAGATATTTATGGGAGTCATTTGAATGGAGAGAGAGTAATCTGAAGAGAGAACTGTGGTCATGTTTATATTTAGGGGCTTGGTAACAAAACAGGAGTTAGTGGAGAGAATGAGAAGATGGAATAAGCAGACCAAAATACAGTATGATGGGATTCAAGCAACCATAGAGTTACACGGTGGGCTTCTTCAGGGTCAGATGTTCTAAATATGCCAAATAAACTGAGAAAATTCTATTTAATGGCTGGAGGTCACTTGTGATCTTCCAAGACATTAATTGTGTTACACAGGCTGAGGTGGGGCTTGGGAAATAGATTTCAGGTGGATAGTTAATGAAGCGAAGACAGGGAAAACACACAGTACATTCAAGCCTGTTTTTGAGAAAACTGGTAATGGGAAAAAAACAGGAGAGAATAAGATATTTCAGACCAAAGTGTTTCTTGAAGTAGACTGCTCCTGGAGGGAAAGTGAAGAAAGGAGCTGACATGGAAGTGGTGATAACTGATTATGTGTTTATAGAAGTGGAGATGCAAAAGAAAGGAGGTATAAAAGTGGTAGTTATCAACTAATACATTTAGTGGCTAGCTCATTGTAAGATTTACAAGAAGAAAGCGAGTGAGACTAGGAGAATGAAAAATAACAAGGACTCGAAATCTCTCATTCCATTTTGGTGGAGTCAAAATTCCATCTATATAAGCCCATCTATATAAATCTAGATCCATAAAGCTGATCTAGTACTATTCTCTTTTCAGACAGAAGGCATTACATTATCCAAACTCAAATTTTTATGATAGCCTAAAATCCTATTGTCCTGATACTCTTTTAACATTTAAACCCATGATAATCAAAGTGTGGTTCACATACCAGAAACATTACTATCATGAGGCAGCTTGTTAACAATGTAGAAATTTAGGTATTTTCACTTAGATTTTCCTATTCATCATCTGAATTTTTAAAAGATCAGCAGGTGATTAATATGTACATTAAATTTTGAGAAACACTGATTTATAATGTATTAGTGTAGATAACCTATTACTATTTATACATATGTGGCTGATGATTTTGCCATCTGTTGATTTATTCCATAAAGCACAGTCTACCTATTTGAGAGAAAATCTGTTGATTAATAAGTTATTTTTTTTGCCAAGAATCAATACAAATTGAATTTATTCTTCGAAATAAGGGAGATTAAAAATACAACAAACTCTTATGACCTTAAAGAGTTAAAGTTAATTTGCACAAAAACATATGTCATATTTGAAAGCCATATTAAAAATCTATAGAATGCAAGGAATGTTCTCTAGTAGAAAAATTAATTACTTGATTAGCCTTAATTTTTATTTAAAAATCAAATTTCTTTAAGACCATTGAAATCAGACAGTCTTTTAAAATTTAGGTGTAAATTATCTGGATGCTATAGTGCAAAAAGGCTTTCACTGTGTCCCCTTAAAACTCAAGTGTGGCACATCAACATACATTCTGTTATCTGTAATGCAATCACCAAATAGTTAGAATTCTTCTTTATTGCAGCTCACCAAAAAAAAAAAAAAAATCTTTGCCCTTTACTTCCGTTTAGTCATTGTCAGTAAAAACACATTCACTTGACATGTTATTTTAAACATTAGTGCACTCAGAATGTATGGCTAAGGCAAATCAGAAGAGAAAATCAGAACACTGGGAGAGAACCTGGTTTGTAATTCCCCACAGACACAGGATGAGAAATGGTCAAAAACTATTTGATATTCTCTAATTAAATATTGGGTCCAATTCCCCTTACCTTGAATCTGGGCTAGCATCAGTGACTTATTTAAACAAATAAATGCAGCCAAAGTGATGTTCTGATATTTCAAAGACTAGCTCACAAGAATTACCACAACTTCTCCTCAGGTCTCCAGGAATACTTTCTTAGGGTGCGCTGATGCACGATGTAAGAAGTCTGACTACTGAGAATACCATGATGGAAAGTCCACATGCAGCTCTCAGATTGACAGTCCCTGCTGGGCCCAGGCTGCTAGACATACCCACCAAAGCACCAGACGTAAGTGAAATTATCTTGTACATGCAAAATCAGTCATCTTCTAGGCAAATACCATCAAGAGATATCTGTCGATGCCACATGAAACAAAAGAATCTCCCAACTGATCCCTGTCCATTTTTGACCCCTCAATTTATGAGTTAATGTAAGTGGTGGTTGTTGTAAGCCACTAAATTTTTGAGCAGTTTGTTAAATAGCAATAAAATAATGAATTGTGATTCCTCAAGTTATTTGGTTTTCGTACACCATTTCCTCTTTTCTTTTCTTTATAAAATCAATATGAGCATTTTTTTAATGCTATGCAGAGCACTTCCTATGAAGCTAGAAATTCATCCTACATACTTGGCTGAATTTTTGGTCAAATACTATTCAGTATATATTCACAGAATTGCATATGACAGGTAATATTTCATAATGGTTTCTTTATTCTCATGCTGGCAGTTTTGTGCGGTTGGATTACTATAAATGCATTAGGATTTGAGAAGAATTTTGAAATATAGAATCATACATTTTCCATTATGATTAGTTTAATTAGATATAGAATTAAGCCAAGGAAGTATGCATAGGCTGAAATCTAATATTTTAAATACAATTATGTTGAAATCAAAAATTAAATTTTCTCTCTTTATATTGAAACACCCTGAAATGACATTAATATAACATACAAAGGGCTTTTCTATTTTATTTTACATTTACCAAGAATGAGATAACTCCTATTACCTAAAATAGTGCTCTCTCAAACACTTGAGATCTTTTTTCTCCATGGTCTTAGATGCAGCGCATAAGAAAATATTATTAACAGCATAGGATTAAATTCTCAATATTTGCTAATGAAAATATTTTACATCAAAAGATATTTTAAAAGAAATATACCTTATAAATATTAAAAGTTACTTCTACTACCTTAACCAGTTTTGGTCTTTTGCATAAAAAGACCAAAGAGGTTCTTTTCTTTATCTGTGTAGAATGATTTTCCAATTAAATATTTTTATCAACTTGTGCAATTCCTGAGAAAAGTCTAACTAGAAAATACAGAGTTAACATTTACTCAATCACTTTGAAATTTATCGTGTTTTATGGTAGTGATGTCAGACAAAGAGAGGCAGCATGGCTTAGTGGAAAGAGTGCAATAGATCTGAGGCCAATAATGGCTTTGAGCAATAGTTTCCTCATCTTTAAAATAAGCATGATATCTCCCTACAAATTCAGCATAAGTATTAAGTTAAATAATCTAAGTAAAACACATAGCACAGCTACTGGCACATGAATACTGAATAAATGACATTTATTATTATGAAGAATAGTACTTCTCATACAACTTCTTTAATTATCACCCAGTTTGTTTTGAATTACTCACAAACCTGGGGAAATATACAGCTGTAGTAAAAGAAAACCATAAAATGTTCTGTTTGAGATCTTTTATTTTATGAATAAATATTTTGAAAAAAATTCTTTCTCTCCTAAACAATTTTTATTATGCTAAAACTATTTTACAGATATAACCAAGTTTCCTATATTCACTGACTTATTTCTTCTAAATTTTTCATCCAATGTATAAAACACTAAAATAAAGATGACTACTAAATTATTGGTAATATATCATTATACATCACCACATATTGTCTAACTTTTAAAAGTTCAAATGTGCACCCAAAAAATTCCCTCAGAGAGAAATCTAAACATAAGATGCAGAAGAACAAAAGTCTGTTTGAGGTGAGAGTGGGGAGAGGGAGGTAGTGCTAGAGGACATGTATTATACAGAATGAAACACAAAAAGCAGACCAATTAAACGTCTGAAAAGCCTTACATCCAAAAGACCATTTGACTACATCTACTAAAATAATTTGATATTGGCAGAGATAAAAGAATAGAACTAGTTAAAAGAACTAGAAGTGAGAAATGACACTCAAGAAAAACATTGAGTATCTGTGACTAGAGATAAGAAAATAAATCTAATTTTCAATTAAAATAACAGTTGCTAACAATGACATATGTACATCTGGGCAACATTTTTGAAATATCATAATGGATTTCAAAATTCATTACTATTTTTTCAATGCTTTTTGATATGTATACTATATAATATTTTGAAGGCACCATTAAATGACATTTGTACATATATGTTATGAAAATTGTGATTGTATTAATTGAAATCATTGCACTATTATAATTAAATGAAATTAATATTTTATTGGCAGCCCATCCATACCAGAGCCTTGGAGATTACACACTCATGAATACTTACTCTTAACTCTCTATTCAATTTACACAAGATACGAATAATTATGTCATAGATAGGACATGACATTTTATTTTCAACTCTTTTTTAATAGAACTTAATAGAGCAAAATAGAGGAGGGTGCTTGTTTTGATAGGAAATGACATTTGATGTGTAATAGAGGGGATATAAATAAGTCATTTCTAACTAACGCTGTCATACTCATTGGTTATTGTTTACTTCTACATTATCTCCTATGCTGTTTCTAAAATAATGCAATAGCTTACATTTTTCTGAAGTCATAAGAGAAAAAGAGCTTCACATATGAATTATCCAATAAATTAAGTTTTTTCCTTTAAAATACATTTTTTTCTAAAATGTGTAAAATGCCTAATTTCTCTCTTTCAAGGACACATCGTATAAGTTTGCTTTATTTTTTGATAGTGTTAGTAGTATCGCTATTCCACCGGGCTGCATTCTGTTACGTAAAGGAATATTGAAACCTATAGCCTATAGCTATTTGTCCTACAAAGTCTCCACCTTGTTATGCTTTGACATTCCTTAGACCTGTTAGAATTATCTGTCATTGTCAGTTTTGACTTCCCACAGACACATGCTTACCAGTAAGAAATTTTCTGCTCACCCTTTAATGCACCTCTTTAATTTAGTGATGTGAGAGAATATCATAAGACCAGGCTTACAAGGATTTGTTGAAAAGTAAGAACAAAAAGACTTTAAATGACATTCAGAGATCTCTCAGTAAGAACAAGTACCATTAATGGAAGGGATTACTATGTTTATTTAGCTATACAGTTGTGCCTACTTTAGTCAAAGTGGCAAAAGAGATTTCTGGAAATATGTTAACAGAAATTTCTGCAATTGCTGGGCCCAATTTTATTAATTTTAGGACATTCAGCACTGATGTAATCAGATAGATGTTTAAGCTTTCTCTCTACCTGGAGATTCTCAGAATAGCAATTTTCTTCCTTCGTATTTTGCTGGTAAGGTCATCCAGGATGCAAGATATGAAAAGAAACCCAAGTAGAACAGAATATTTTTCTTTCCATTTCCTCTCACTAAATAAACTTAAATTTCAGCCACATATTCTTGGGAAGATTCCCAGCTCAAACATTTATTGGATTCACACATACATTGTCAATCCTTTGCCTTATTATTACTGCATTATTATTTTTGGAGTTGTCATTATTCCTATACTAGTTGGCTAATCACTGTCATTGAGTGTGAATTTTATTAACTGAATGCTGAGGATAACCCAATTCCCAAGTCTTGTTTTTATATACAAAAAAAAAAGAAGCCTACACTTAACAGACAACTCTTGATTGATGCAAAGTCACTTAAAAATCTGGTGAAAATATGCATAATACCTGACTTTCCAAAAATATAATTCAAGATTCCATTGAAAAAACAGCTTGATACATTCTCTAAGTTTTATTTACTTGAAACTTCACTGAATTTTTAAAAAGTTGTGTTTTTAAAATTATAATTTCGTTAAATAGAATTTTTCCCTCCATTTTGCCAAGCACAGAACCTCTTTTGGGGGGACTCACCAGATTGCACTATATAGCATCAGTTATACCATGAGCTTTTTGAGGACAATTATTATATCTTTTCAAGTCTGTAGACTTTATTTCATGATAGAAAGAATGGCAATAGTTTAAGACCTTTTAAAACATTTTCTTACTCTGAATAAATTGGCATATAAATTGTAAGAACTTGTGGTTTTGCAGAGATTCAAATACAAAAATACACACAATAATATTTTGAAAAGATATTTAGTCACAAATACTTAGTATTCTATTACAACTTTCTGTATCTCTGGTATATTTCTATTTATCTTTGGTTGCATTGTCTGTTTTGAAGTATTTTTTATTATTTATAAGATATAAGAATGTATTTTATTAAATGTCATTAATAAGACATCAACTAGTAAGACTTTCTCTTTTTTCAATAATCTCTATCTCACATTTGAAATGGCAAGATATTGTATGTGCACCCTCTTGCTGTGGTAAAGACATACATGTGATCAAATTTTACAAGGAGGCCAACACTCAGGTAGCAAACTATATACCTAAACAATAAAAAGCTAAAAATAAAATTGATAAATTACTATAAAACAAGAAATGTGTAATAGGCTATTTTGATTTATGGTATTCATTTCCATTTCACATAAGCAATCTATCTTAATATATACTATAAAACCTTGCATCTGCTTTATTAAGTAGTACATTTCACATTCGGCTGTTCTAAAAGAGAAAGACAGTATATGGGTAATGTAGATCATTCTATTTTTATCAAAAGAAAAAAATTTAAGCAAATCTTAAAGAGGCAAAAATATAGGTACTGTTTGTTCTGTGTTATTGACCTGAGTTCTGTAATCACCATCTATATAGTAACAGTCATTAAATCATACTTTGGAGATTTAGAGATATTTCATTATAGGTTGATTTCTTCATGTTTATGAAAGTATGGATATGCTTGCTTAGGAAACCTGTTTAATTAAATACAATTAATAGAATATTCTTTTTCTGCATTTTATACACATTTATATGAATATTTATGAAACTATCTTCTAGTCTAGAGACACTGTAGTTCAGTGGAAAGCAATAATGATGCTGATAACACCCACCGAGCATAAGCTTTTTCAAGGTAGATTTTGTTCCTTCTTGCATAAAAAATTTAAATAGATCTCTACCATTACTACCATAAATACCACTTTATTAAGTAAGAACATCAAAGTGAGCTGAATTTATCTGTGTAAGAAATAGATTTTAGAGCTTAGTCTTATTTGATCTTTGTTACCAACGTACAAAGTAGTAAGAGAACATTTACTCCATTTTCTACTTTTTTTCTTATGGAAACTAAAGCTCAAATGAGGTTAGGATATTTGGCTAATTTACATAGTTAATCTGTAGCAAGAAGAGGGCTAGAGTCCAGAACTCTAACATTTAAGTCTTGGCTCTTTCCACACACCAAGAAGTAATTATAAAGGAAAAAAGTGATTAAGAAACTTACTAAAGATTTAGGCCTATAGTAACAAAATTAAATTCTAGATAAATAAATAAAAACAAATATTTAAGTGGTTTTATTCCAAAAACTTGATTTCTTATTATGAATTGGAAAGCAACTCACAGTGAATTTAAAGTATTGCTTCTTAATTTAGGTCATTCTGACTTCATTCAAAGAGTTTATATTGTCAATTCTGGTGGGTTTTTTTTTTTTTTGGATTGTTAATTGAGACAACTCATAAGAGAGTAAGAAAATTTTACTTACTAAAAGGAAATTTAACTGAATCCTATTTTCATTTTGAAGTCCCTCCTTTAGGTTAAAAAGGACTATACTATTTTCTGAGCACATCCAGAAAGTTGTCTAAGTTAATATCATTAATTGATACTACCCAGGATATAGATAGATAGATCTATATACATGTAGATGTATTAATATATATGTATATACACACATATACACACAGAGTAAGCCCTGAAATAAGGTTTTGTTCAATATTGTTTCTTTATTATGCTGATGAGAAAAAATGTTGATTTTTAACCAGGACCACCGTTTGTGTGGAGTCTGCACATTTCCCCCATGTCTGTGTGGGTTTTCTCCAAATACTCCGGTTTCCTCCCACATCCCAAAGATGTACATGTTAGGTTAACTGAAATGACTAAATGGTCTCAGCCTGAGTGTGTGTGGGAGTGTGTGAGTGTGCCCCATGAAGGAATGGCATACCGTCCAGAATCAGTTCCTGCCTTGTGCCCTGAGCTGCCGGGATAGCTCCTGCCACCCAGGACCCTGAACTGCAAAAAACAGGTAAAAATAATTATCTTACTTGTTTTTTATTAATCTTTCTTAAATATATGTGTGTGTGTGTGTGTGTACATATATCTCACATTTATTTCAATGTTTAATATTAGAAGTCTTTTGAATCTTCATTTAGAAGTTTGGTGATGTTTTCGTGACCAAAAATATACCATAGGAACTTAACTTTTATATCAATTATCCTTTGGTAAAACTGGTGTTGTTATATGTTGTTTAACTTAAGGTCACAGTTTCTGAGAATCTGTCCCTAATGTTAAGTGAAGACTTACTGTACATAGTTCCTAATGCATGTGATTTGTTCCTATTTACTTTGTAGCTACTAGTGGATAAATGCGTAACTCTGGCAACAATAAAATTAGGTTAAAATACAATTATGTGCCAAATAATAAACTGACTACTTTTCATCTTGTTTTAATGATTCTCAGAGATGGGACATACACTGAGAGTAAAGGATCTCTACTGGAGTCACATCGACTTTATTTCAGTGGTTCTCAGTGAAAGGCATTTTTGACCCCCCTAGGTGGTGACATTTTCAAAATCTGGAGACACTTTTGATTATCAGAACTGGAAGGCTGCTACTACTAGTAGGTAGAAACCAAAGATGTTGCTAAACATCCTACAACATAGAGGACAGCCATAAATGTCATTGGTGTGGAGAATGAGAAACACTGGCCTATTCAAACAGCTCTCTTATTGTGGATTACAAGTGAGATGGATGCACATAGCCTAAATAATTAGACATGTCAGAGCATGGCTTCCAAACTAAACAGCTACATCCAACTATATGAAGGGTTGTTCACTGGGAAAATAAACCAGTAGCAGTTCCCTTGGCACAAATATTGTCATCTTGATGCATGAATGTACATAATTTTTCCTATAGCATTCAATCCAACATTAGTGTTGTAAGATACTATACCAGCTTAGCAAACCACAAAGTTCAAACAAACTTTTTATTGATTTTTAACCTGCAGAATTTAATTTTGAGTTTCTATGGCATTTGAAACCACATACAAAAGAATAATAAAATACCCATTGAAATATTTTTATGTCTCTTACTTCTGATTTCCTTTACTTGTGAACATGAAAATAGTAGCCATCTGGATTGAAAAAGGAAATAATAACATTTCCCATTTCTAAAAAAAAATATATCAGCAATAACTATAAGCATAAAGAAATAAAATTCACCAGATTTTCTCCCCTATTGCTTGAGCCTAGGGACACACTCACAGGCTGACAAGTCTGAGATATGAACATAAACTTTGATTGTGATTTAATAAAAACACCATTTTATTTTAGTTTTTATTTCAGTTCATTAATATTTTTAATTTGCACACTGCCAAAAGCATGATGGTCTCTTTCAGTTAGAAACAAATTAAACCCTCAGGGAAGGAGAAATACTACCCCATAAGAAAAAGCTCCTCCTCAGCTTGTCAAGAAAGGCACTCCAAATTACTAGTTAATAATAGACAGCAAATCTTTGCTATGCAACATACCTATTCTGCGATGCACTGCCATTCTTAAATATACATGCATCCTTCAGATACAACAGTAGATTATAATACAAATAAGACTGTCGAAAGCTTTTTCTAGTTTATCCACTGGTCCCAAAATAATGCAAATTTTCTGGTTCCATCTGAGCACTTGAAACCCGGTAACATGCCAAAACTGACCAAGAAATGCCTTAAATGTAGTATATTACCTAACAACTTTTTTAAACTTTCATAAAATATTACTTTATGGTACTTATTGTCTTCAGCAGATTATATGATTGCTATAGTGACAGAAAGAACTTGAAAGATGATGCCTACAATGGTTGGCGAATACACAGGAATTGATGAAAAATTATTTGCTAAATTAGCCACTATTCTTGTCCAACCTGACTTGCTCTAATCCCTGATAAATAATCCTAATATTCAGCATTCATGAATTCACGTACAAACTTTTAAATAAAATAATCGTAAATGGGAAAAATTATTCTACTTGATAAATGGCCCACCACACTGATATCCACATTTGTTTTTTTTAGAAATGAAATAATTATAGTCTTGCAGCTTATTATTCCCAGATAAATTCAGACATAAACTGTTTATTCACATTTTGTGTTTGTCTGAGAAAAAAAATCTTAAAGACATAAATTGTTCTTGTGTGTTGTAGAAACATCACAGAATCAAAGACCAAGTACAGCTCTGATCAGTCAGGAATGACGAGACAAAATGCATCAGGAATATCATTTGTCCTCTCATCTAAGACTCCATCCTACACAGTATGAAGGACAGCAAGAAATGTGAGCCATACCTCTGTCCTTCATTAATTACAGTGAATGGAGGGGAGAAAGACTATAAACATTTGGAAAAAATAGTAACAGTCCTATTATGCCAAGTGCAAAATACGGAGCTCAAACCATAAATAATTAGTCAAAGGCCAAAGGAGATTTATTTGTGACACTGTGAGACATTATAGAGGAACCAAAATTGAGCTGGCCCTTGAAAGGATGGTGCATTTAGAGAAATAAATGCAGGGCATCAAAAATGGCCCTGTTTCAAGAGATGAGGATATAAAAGATAAACGATTCTATTCATGCTCTTTTCATCACAGGGACAGGAGCCGACACAAGAACAGAATATTGGTAGAACTAATCAGCACAATGTTGGCAGATTTCAATAAAATTATGGCCACTTGTCTTCAATTTTATAATTCATGGTTTTGGTAAGGCTTAGTTTCATAGGTTTCCACACTAAACATGGGATTTCTTCCTCCAAACTGTGTCTTCTATAATAAGGGTGCTGAGATGCTCTCAAAAGAACTTCCAGGAAGATAGATCATCCTCCCTACTTTTAGCCATCAGCAAGCTGGTTTTATCTTCAAAGTAGAATGTCTTATGCCTGAAGTAGCTTATGCAGATGTATAAATGGCACAATGACCAAAAATGTATCTTTTAGAACATGAGAACCATCTGAGCAAAAAATTTATTGGATACAAATTAATATATGGGAAAAAGCGACACAGATTTGCCTCACCAAAGCTTTCTAGTTCAAAGCTGAGATAAAGTTTTATTTTTTATTCTTAATTGATATATATGCTTCTCTTACATAGGGCTATAGCATATGTTGTCATGTAATTGTTTTTTAGAAGTAGGTCACTAGCTTAATATATTTTTGCATAGCAACAGAACAGTTGCTCTGCTAAATCACTGCAACACTAAATATTACTGCGAAGTCAACCTGAGAGTTGCAAGAAATGACATGGGTTCTGTCCATAGTCATACAATTCTTGGCAAATGTGAAATAATTTTAAGAGTTCTTATTACTGGCATGAAACATTTTGGCACAGAAATATAAAAAACAAATCATAATGACAACAACAATACCATTTCATTAGTTTAAACCAGTGAGTAAAATATTTATGCTCACTAATGTAACTGAAACCACTATCTACCTCTGTGCCAAAAAACCAAAGCTATACTGTATTTCTTTGGCATATCTTGCAGCTAAACTAATTCAGACTAATTCAAAGCAGAAGTGAAACAAACACTCTAAAAATACCAAAAGAAAATATAATAAGTTTAGAATTTGAAATGGGGAAAATCTTTCCAAACATGACATGAAATCCAGAAAGCATAAAAGATACAGTAAATTTAACTATATAAAAACTTCTGAGTGGCAAAATACATCATAAACATAGTTGAAAAACAAAAATCTCTGGATGTTTTTAAAACATATATATGCACGCGCGCACACACACACACACACACACACACACACGCATATATATGTTTAGGAGAAGAAGTGTGGAGTAAGATGGCCAAACAGAACCCTCCAGCCATCGTCCCTCTGCAAGAACATCAATTTCAACAACTATCCACCCAAGAAAGTACCTTCAGAAGAACCAAAAATCAGGTAATCAGGTGAGCTATCATCACAGTACCTGGATTTAACATTATGTCAAGGAAAGAGCCTCTGAGGATAGCAGGAAAGACAGTATCGCATTGCCTATGCCACGGGTCCCCCATCCCCCAACAGTACCCTGCCAGCAACCCCCAGGGGAAAAAAGAACCTGTGTGCTAGGAGGAAGGAGACTGAAGTGACTGTGGGACTTAGCACTGGAACTCAGAGCCACCCTGTCACAGGGGAACACAACACAGGGCAGAATTTTGCCAACACCAAAAGCGGGAGCATTTAGACTAACTCTGCGGGGGGAATCCTCTGTTCCAGCAATAGAAACCCGAGTTCAGGCTATCCCCACCACCAGCTGAGAGACTAGCCTGAGGCTCAGGATCAATTTGAAAGGCGATCAGGCCACAAAGTCTGCAGTGGCTGGGCAGGTCTTGAGGATGTGCTGGCTCAAAGCCAGTGGATTTGGGGTACACATGACCCAGTGAAACACCAGTGGTGGTGGCCAAAGCAGTGCCAAATAAAAGAAATCATTATAAAAAGATATCAGCACTTGTATGTTTATTATCACAATAGCAAAGATACAGAATCAATCTCTGTCTGCTGATGACTGGATAAAGAAAATGTGAGCACTGTCTCTGTGTATATATTATATATGTGTGTCCTTGCAGTAATGACATGTTAATAATGTCTATATCATTCCACAGCATTCTTGATAAAAAGTTGTATTAGTGAGGATAATATTCCATACAAATAAAAAGATAAAGTGGACAGTTTTAGTTGATTTCTGGGATTAGAGAACACCTGCTCCACTACAACTAGAAAAAGATAAAAATATACAATTAAATCTGTATATTTACATACACACACACACACACACACACACACACCATGGAATACTACCAAGCCATAGAAAGGAATAAAATCATGTTTTTAGCAGCAACTTGGATGAAACTTGAGACCATTATCCTAAGTGAAGAAACTCAGGAATGGAAAATCAAATACCACGTTTTCACTTATAATTGGGAGCGAAACAACGTGTATGCATTGACATACTGAATGAAATATTATAATAGACAATGGAGACTCCAAAAGGTGGGAGGGTGGTGAGGGTTGAAAATTTTCTTATTGGGTACAATGTACACTATTTGGATGATGGGTATACTAAAAGCTCAGGCTTCACTATTATACAATATATCCACATGTAATAACAAAACTGTACTTGCAACCCTAAATCTATAAAAATAAATTATATATGTATGTGTAAAATGAGATGTTTTGATTACTTCCTTCCTGTGGTATGCATACATTTACTATACTGCAATTTATGATTTATTGCCCCTACTATATTGTGGACAATTTGAAGGCAGGCAGTATATTTTCCAACTCTAAGTCCTCAGGGTGTGACACTGATTGGCATATACTCAATACTCTGTAAATGTCTGTTGAATTGACATATTGATTAACTGACTTCTAAGTCCTTGCAGCAATGAAATGTTAATCATGTCTCTATCATTCCACAGCATTCTTGATAAAAAGCTGTATTAATGCCTTGGCTGGAGCTGAGAAATAAAAAAAAAATGAGGATAATATTCCATACAAATAAAAATATAAAGTGAATAGTTTTAGTTGATTTCTGGAATCAGAGAACACCTGCTCCAGTACAGCTAGAAAAAGATAAAATATACAATTAAATCTGTGCAAATCCTCGACTTCAAAAAGAATCTAGATACAGATACTCGATATGTATTAATAAATGGAGAAAAATATATCACACTATTAAAAGAAAGTATTCATTTATAACAATGAGCTTTTTCACTTCAGTAAGAAAAGAATCATATTTTTAAAATTCTATTTCAAACAGATGTTAATCAGGCCTGAAAACTGTTCTGAATATCAATTTTTACAGAACTTATAATTCATAAAAATAGACTTTTTAAATAACCAAAACAGGTGCTAATAAGCTTTTTCATTAATTCATCTTTTAAAGTAAGAATGTATAAAATTCACTCATTTTGTTTACTTATGTGGCAATTTAAACCAGTCTAACAAGTTCACTTTTGAAAATAACAGATATGGATGGATTTATTCAAAACAAAGGTGTCCAGTGATCCCACCAGAAAGTTTTATTATGAATACAGAGCACTTATTCCATAACCTCAGCTCTGCAAGTCTTTGACAATTTAAGGGATGATGGGAAGGAAGAATAAGCCAGTTTTCAGTGCAGTGGATGGAACCATTTAATCTAAGCAAGGTTAACCCTTCCTTTTGGATTACCAGACACTCACTGCATTTGTAAAAGGAATATGGGAACATACAAACCACTTGATACTTCCATCTGTGAAACACTTATGGCAAAAAAATGAATATTGTAGGAATCAAAAAATAAAAAAATAAAATTAGTATTGGAACAACTTGAAATAAAAGATCTAATTTTTTCTAAGTAAACCTAAGTATAAATTAAAATTATCCCCAACATTAAAAAAAAAATGCCCCTACAAAATTGTCTTACATAACTCTGGTGAATTGAACATTGATATTAAACCATGCCAGGTCAAGGAATTCCACCCTTTTCTATTATGGAAAAAGGAGATAAAATAGTGTACATTTTACAAGTATAACAGGTTTCTTTAGTTTTTCAAGTAGACATCAATACAAAATAAATACTTGAGTTATCCACTGGCATTCTTTAAAGAAAATACACCAAACTATCTTCCTTTATAAGAAAAATTGACATTGAGAACATGAGCATGAAACAAGATGATCAACGTTAAAGACAGAATGCCATCCTGCTACCAGGAGTTTCGTGTTCAACTCTATATGAAATAGAGAACTCTATATGTAACTGATGAGAAGACATCTTATGACTGTTTAATAGATGCAAGAAAAAAAGCAAGTGAGGAGTGAGCCTTTTTATCCAAAATACATCTTCAAAATTAGAAATGATTTACACCTATACTCCAATGTTAGAGATGAGAAATCTAAGACCAAGAGACTTTAAATTGTTTAAAGTCACAGAAGTCAGTGATAGAACTAGCCTACAACCTGAATCTCAAGGAAACATGAAGAGGTCACTGGAGCAAATATTTCCACAGCCATACATGTTCAAACTAAGAATAAGTCATCTGGTGTCTCAAATTCCTACTAACTTAAGGACATGAAGGGAAAAATCTGAAGTCAGGACACACTTGGAAAATCTGAGCAGTGTACTAAATGTATAGAGGACGACTGTGTATTGCTTTGAATTAAAAGTGATTGGATAACTTGAAAGATTTAACAGAATCTCTATACATGACTCTTACTCCCATACAGATGACTCCTATTGAGAAAATCTGGCTTCATTTGCTGCAAAACAGCATCTAGGAAGTTGCAACAGAGGATAATTATGGAATACCTTCAAAGAAGACATCTAAGATTTTACTTATTAAATTTTAAAATTATAAAATATATGCTAAAAATAAAGATTGTGAAATAATAATAGCATAAAATAGATCCCCTAAAAATTATGCTGTGACAAAAAGAGAAGAGAGGGTATAGGCCATACTATTTTTAATGAGAGAAAAAATAGTCTTTCCTCTTAATAGCAATCAATCTGAACAAGACCATATCACAATAAAACTTGAATTACATGCCTCTACTCCATACGGAGCACACTTTCAGCCACTAGAGACTTGATCTATCTTCCATTGTCAGAGCAGAATTTTTTACCTCAATACCCAAGACTTGTCAAGTGGCTAGGAAAAGCCCACAGTTTGCTAAGATGTAGTGACGTTATTATCAGAGTTAAATGTGCACCTTCACTAATGTCTTTGCCAATCTAACTTCAGGATTCTGGAATGATAATGGCGTGTGTTTCAACTCTCTCTGACAGAGTTATTGAAGAGACAGATGCTCAAGTGGCATGAATTCTTCTTGCCAACACCTCAGTATTACAATGACAAATTGTAATACTTCAGGTAACTGCAGTGTATCTCCTTTTTTTTTTTTTTAATTATTTTTACAAGACAATTATTCCTTCAAAATAACACTCATAACAAACTTGGTCATATCTTTAATATTTATATGTTCCATTCTAAGTCTTTCCTAGCAGGAGATATCTTTCAGAGAAGCAGATGACTTCAGGACAATCATACAAGAGGCAAGACAGAACCCAGCCAATCTAGTATTAAGAGTGATATAATAACTACATGGCTCCCAAAGTATGAAACATCGTACATGATTTGATTTGTTAGAACTTAGGTGAGAAAAATTTTATGAACAGCATTACACATTTATTAAACAGAGTATTGACATGTCATATTAAGAAAAATATTATGCCAGAATTAATCTGCTATTAGAGTCTTTACCAGAATCTCCTTGGTTATCTCCATTCTGTCCTACACCACCAAAGTCCCCACTGTCAGATACCCACATGATAACACTGAGATGCCAACCTCAACTGTCTTCCATATCTCCAAACCAGTACACTTCAGGATATAAAGGGTAGCTCAGAAGCAAGAAATGAGGCTGAAGTGGAATTCCCATTTAGGGGTAAGGTGGCCATAGGCAGGACAAGTGTAAAATCCTCCATCGATATACTCCCATTACCATAGCTCCATTCCCTTAAAGCCCCCTCTTCTCACTACCACTTATCACTGTACCTTCGGGAAGATGCTGTGATATTTTTAAAGCATAACTCTTAAAAATCACTTTAACTGTCTATATAGCCTACTGTAAAATTTTATGTAATGTGAGAGTGTATAAGAAAAGATCAAATAAATATTCAAAGCAATGGTTGGTGGTTGTGGCAAAAAGCAATACATGTCAAAAAACAATGCATATGTATGGATGTCATACATACCTGCAAATCAGTGGTCATTTTGGGGAAACTATTTTCTTTTTTTTTTTTGAGACAGTCTCACTTTGTTGCCCAGGCTAGAGTGAGTGCCATGGCGTCAGCCTAGCTCACAGCAACCTCAATCTCCTGGGCTTGAGCGATCCTCCTGCCTCAGCCTCCCGAGTAGCTGGGACTACAGGCATGCGCCACCATGCCCGGCTATTGGGGAAACTATTTTCAATCTGTTATTAATAGAACTATTCTATTAGTAGAAAGAAGATTTAAATGAGGAAGTAAAATATAAATATTTGGGATATGAGTCTAATAAGAGCCAAATATGGATAAAACATCATATTTTGTGCCCATAAAAAGAAATCAGATTAATAGGCAAAGATACTTACTTGACACTGAATCAATATTAACTTGAGAAAATGATGAAAACAAAACCATGTAAGGTTACTAACAAAGACGCATACTCAAATTTTTTTTCAGAAAAATTAAACATATTATGTAATGTTGCCTTTATTTAATATCAATCACCTTATTACTCTTTTATGTTTCCCTACTTTTTATTACTGAAATTGTAAAAGACATCTTCCACTACATATCTCCCACTCACAAAAAAGGTAAACCGATTCAGCATCAACTAGAAAATAGTAATAACACATGGAAAGACACCTTCATATCTCTCGGTACATTTGTGGGCAACTTTTCAAAGTATATATCTCTCTTTGACATATGGTTTGTATTGCAGGAGTGGTATTTCAGGCTTGGGCAAAGTGATTGTTTTAGCACTCTCTCAAAAACAAAGGGATGAGTATGAGAAGCTGATGGGAGGATCAGCTGCCAATTGTAGAGTTTTCCTGGAATCAGGAAAACTTACTTGCTAGACAGTAAGTCCAGTGTTCTGAATACCCGAAATAAAAGGTAACATATAAGAACAGAGAATAATAAATAGGTAGTTTTTGAAAATCAGAAAAAAACTATTTGGGTAGTATTTCTATTTTGGTGAACACCTGGAGAAGAACTGCTTGATTTAGGACAGGAGGCAAGAAATCACACAGGGAATGTGTGCTTAATTAACCAAAAAACATTCTTTCCATATATTAGTACTATGATAGATAAGATAATGTCAGATTTATTAGAATCACTATTCAAATTGTTTTCATAAAAGCATTTATTAATATTCTATGTCAGATGAAAATGACTAAAATAAAAAAGTACATAATTTAGGTTTCCACAAAGAGAATACTCTTCCATGTAGTCCAAGTATTGATACTGTTGGAGGCCAGCTATTCAGGACTATTATAGCAAATTTCTAAGTCCTATGCCATCCTGAGGGGCAAGCTGCTAACATACAATTTTTTTGCTTAATGCCAGGGAAACATGTTTAAACACTAGCAGTCCTCCCAAAATTGATCATACTGCCCTGTGAAGGTTTTTTGAACTCCATTTTGAAGATGAAATTAGGTGAGAGGAACAAGCCGATTCTTGGTGAATGGAAATTATTGTGGGGATGTAACATTTCAAGTTGGATTGAAGCCCAGATGTAAGAACTCTGATTCTTACGAGTTGAATAAACTTTACAGAGATAGATTTTAATGTCCCATGACTATTTTAGGGACTATTAATGATGGACACAAAGTACTTTATTAGACATAATTTGCTGTGCCCCCTTCCTTAGTAATAAACTTAAATCCTTTTAATTTCAGGTAATTGTACACAATTATTTTTGATCTGCAGTCCTAAGTGTGAAGAAAAGAAGTTATGCTTAACTAATTAGCTGTTGTAGAAATGAAGTTAGTTGGCATGTTGGTGGCATTTAAATTAGCATGGCTCTCAAAAGGTAAAAATGAAATAGCATAGGGAGGCTTCCACTATGGAAAGCAAAAGAGCCGAAGACATAGGAGGAGGTGTTTTTCAGGTCATTCTAAAAAGTAAGGGAAGAGCTGAACATAGATAACTCTAAGCACCACACCAAAATAAGATCACTTAAGACCCAGTGACTCCTTTAATTTAGGAAATGATTGTTATCTGGTTTTTAACACAGATTGTTGCTTAACGACAGTTAAGATTAAAGAACTTAAAGTATTATTACAAGAATGTTGTTCATTTTTCAATTGGAAAGTAGACCATTTTGAATTTAGGTATAGTGTCTTGTATTTTTTTCCTATTTCATGTTTGGCTCATCTAATAACATTTAGTAAGTGAATAATAGCTGATTTTTATTAAACTTTTAGTATGAATTTTCCCAAGGTTTTGCTTTGGAGGCTTAAGTTATTTGTTATGGCAAACAAATTACTTTCTTTTTTTTTTTTTAGTATAGACGGGATCCCGCTCTTCCTCAGGCTGGTCTCAAACTCCTGAGCTCGAGACCTCTAGGAGCTGAACTCCTCAGCTTCCCAGAGTGCTAGAATTACCTGCGTAAGCCACTGCATCCCGCTAATGCTAAAAAAATTAGAGGTATTCCAGATTATTTGGTGAAAGTCAGGAGAGAACTATTTCCAAGTCAAAAATAAAATTGCCAAAATACGCCTATAGAAACATGGCTCTAGATTTCAGAATGCTGCAGAATGCTTCAGAATGCTACCCAATGCTGTAGTACCCATTTCCCCATGGACTATTTGATTAGTTTGGGCAGGCTTTATGCTGCTGTAACAAAACAAAAAGGCAACTCAGTAGCTTAAGACAACAGAATTCATCTCTCATTCATGTAAGTAAACTATGGAACTGGAAGAATTTCCACAACAGTTGTTTTCCATCAGGCGACTTGGGGTCAGATGATTCAATAACGTGTCTCTACCATCTCAAACTGATGCCTCCTCTAGAATCTTCTCTTCAGAGGAAGAGAGATTCTGAAAAACCACCCAGAAGCTTTTCACTTCCTCTGCACAGAAGTGTTATACTTCACTTCTATTTTCCCTTGGCCATAAGAAATTCCAGGGCCCCACCTAACTTCATGGTGGAGGAAAAATATAATCTCCCATATGTTCAAGAAAGAAAGGAAATCCAGATATTGATGCTCACTAATAGTATCTCTCACATCATCTTCATGATTTCCAGTAATGTGCTATCCCAACAAGTTAAAAGGAAATAATCAAAGGCCTAAAGCAAATGTTAATAATTTTATTCAATAACAATTAAAAAGCACCTAATTATGCAGAAGACATAAAATGAAGGTCCTTGAAGTCAAGGTCATGTCACATAATTTTTATGTTACCTAATCCCTATCAGATTATTTGCACAAAATTGTTAATAAATTGTGAGAGAATAAATTGATAAAATCATGAGAGTAGGATTCCTTCCTTTGGTCTCTGAGTATGTGATTTATGTTCATACCATGACAGTTTATATCAGGATAGGATATTAAGAGTGATAATAATGTTAATGACTGTATTATTTCATAATTTACAAAGTGCTTTTATACGCTATATGCTCTCCAATTCAAAACTGTGAGGTAGACATTATGTGTGTGGTTTGTTCCTTCCAGTTTATACACACAATATAACAACCTTAGAAAACTTACAGTATTTTAACACAAAATATTTAATTTTTGAGGGGAGAGAACTTTTAAACATCAAGATATGTTGGTATACACTGAAGAAACATATATATTTAATTCTCTAGATTAGAGACAGAACTCAATTCTTGGAAAATGCAATACTACAGTTCACTAATTTGTATTATTTGAAACAAATCTTATGACTAATGTTAAGCACATGAATGTAATTTGCAAGTTACCTGTAATATTGTAAAAAAAATTCAGGATGGCCAAAGTTGCATAAAATTTGCATTAAAAAACTTAGCACACTAATGAGAAAATGAAGCATTCATTAATCATCATTGTCCAACTGCAGAAGGATTCAGTGGGTTTCCATAGATTACGCTTCACTTATTAATGACATGGTTTTCCATATATAAAAGATACATGTATACATATATCCAAAATGGGCTGTGACAATTTATTTCCCTTTGGATTTAAAGCAAGCTGCCTTGAATTTTTCTCAAATAATGGTAAAGGTGCAAAAGATAAAATCTCATTTTAACCACTAATGTACCAACTTTCTTAAGGACCCTAGATTAGAGTTATTACTCAAATATATGTAGAATTCGGTTTTAATGAAACCTTACTGAGGTAATGGCATCTCAGTGTAGTTTTTGAAGTCCAAGGGATAGATTGAAAGCTCAGCATCTTGGTTAATTAACTATGTGACTGTGGATAAACTAACCAACCTCTCTGACCATTAATCTCCTCATCTCTCAAATGGTACCAAAACACCCTCTTCAAAGGATGACTGAAAGTCTGAAATGAGAGTACCTAGCATTGTACCTGATACACAGTGAATGTTTGAATTCAAATTTACTTCCACCATACATCATTGTGCATATGTTACTATTTTGACCTCTTAAAAGGTCCAAACTCCAGGTGCAGAAAATAAAATTTATGAAGTGGAACAAATTGCTGCAATTACACAGATACGAAATTCAGTGAATTTTAAACATTAAACACATTACCTGATTTAAATGAAAAATTGCTGCAATAAGATTTTCTGTACATATTTCAACTTCTATGTGGGGAATGTTAGTTGAAGTGAATTTTTACTATTGGAATTTAGTTCCAGAGTAAATATTTTTTTTAGCTTGAGAGTTATATCATAATTGAATACATTTCAAGGTATTTACTTTGTACTATAAGTTTGCATATTATCATTTGTATTTCAAAACTACTCTGATTTTCATTTTCCATTTACTTTCTTGTCTCACAAATTATACCCTAAAAACACAGTTTTCTAGAGTATGTCATAATAATTCAGATTTTTTTTTTCAGGTTTAATACTATTGATAATCCTTCATGTTCATGTTATTTTTTTCTTTGAAAATCATAATTTGACATAAGCAAATAATTACAGAAATAAAAATTTAAGTTTGATTGCTTTTAAATGGAGATGAAATCCTAAATAAGTTAGTCAACTGAAAATGTTTACTGAGGAACCACTAAACACTGAGCAATGTGCTAGATATGCTGTAGTAAACAAAACAAGATGACATGGTGTTGTTACCTCATTTAACAAGCTCACAAAATTGCTGAGTAGAAAATACACATTTTCTAGAAAAACAACCAAAGAACCTTAGAACATATCACAGAATGAAGTAAAGTGCTAAACCTCATGGATCCTGAAAATCAAGAGTTCAGGGAAAGGGGGAATTAAACTAAAATATTTAAAACAATAAATATTTCCAAGAGAATGTGGGGCTTGAATTTGGCCTTGAGGAATGAATATGAAATGGATATTTGGGCGGACATGAAAGATCATTCACAGAAGCACATAGAGTGATGATAGGGGCTGTGAGAGAGAAGAACAGAACAACCTTATTAGCTTTAGGGTCCCGGTATGTGCTGCAGCAGCACTGCTTTTGGAAGTGTGTGGCAATACCCAATTATACCTTATATGTTAGACTGAGGAGGAGAAACTTACAAGAAACATGGAGGGATAAATAAAAATGGGAAGAAAGGTTGTTATAGAATTGATCATCTGTCAGTTTTATTAGACATGGATTAGAAATGAGACATTAATAAATTAGAAGAAGACCCAGAATTATCATAGTACCCATCTAGAACTGGAAGAGCACACTGACAATTTAATGAAAAAAGGTGAAATTTAGATGAAAGGACAGTTTCAGGGGGAAGATCCAGATACAACTGGTACAATGAAGAAAAGGTTTAGGATGGGAACAATATACAGGAACTCTAGGATTTGTTATGATGAAAATGGGGAGACAAAATTTCCACTGTCTATAAGATCCAGCCTCCTCAATAAATGTTTCAGCAAAGCTTTCATTTGCAGAACGTGCTGAGAGAAAAAGAGAGGCTGACCCTTATCGTGAAGATGGATATTGGCTGAGAATTTGATCAGGACTTTGAAAAATTATTAAGGAAAATATAACATCTAGTTTCTGTCGTTCCTATTTGTGGCTACATATGAAGCACTGAATTCATTATTGTGAATATATGTTGCTTTGGGAAAATTTTCAATATACTCCATCCAAATGTAATACAAAAATCTACTCACACCTAATACAAGTCTGTGCAATGAAGGGCACAATAAAGAGAAGCGTGCCTTCACCATGAGCTGGGTAAAGCCCTGACCACGTATTTTAATGTTATTCTTCGCTTATCTCACAGGGCTCAAATATACGAAATAAGGTAGAGGTAAAGCATGATAAAGTTAATTCTTCTAGGAAAGATGAAGACCCCAACAGTATATAATTGTGAACTGATATTGAGAAGAGAGACTAAGCACAAACCACTAAGAAAAAGGCATGGTCCAATGACTTTCGGTAGTGATGAGATATGATACACACATTTAAGTTTTCCTTGTGTGTGCTGTAATTCTACATGTTACTGTTTGGTGGGAGGTGTGGAATCGAAAGACAGAAGCAGCATGGAAATAAGATGATCATAAGATATTAGTTGAGAAACCCCGAGAAGCATCTGGGAGGGAAAGATAACAGACAACACAAGGAGATGCTGGCCTCCCACCACTCTCTCCCACTCTCCCACTCTAATCCAGCAATAGCCAGTCATTACTGAAGAACACGGTATAAGACTGTTTACCTGCCACCCATCAAGTTAGAGTTTCATATTACTCTTGGTTTCATATCATAGAAACAGTTCCCCAATCAGGAAAGTAGGGACCCTCAGACTACACAGAAATCTAAACTAGAGATTTCTTTAGAATATTAAATAAGATAAAAATAGATAAAATATGTTTTATAATCATGCATAGATTCAGAACATGGTAGGATCCCAATGCATGAATTTGAATGTGAGGAATATTTCAATAATATTTGGAGAAAAAAAGACTGAGTGGAGTCAAACATAAATACAAAGCTGCTGTTTAGAAAAATACACAACTTCACAGAAAATCTTCTATCTCACCACTCATATTTTTAGTTAAATGATATGTATTTACCAGGCCTATAAGATACATGCCAGGCAAATGCTATCAGAATTTTAAGAGTTTCCATGTGGAGAAGAACGGCGCCTTTATTGTGTTTCTAGCTTTATATATATAAACTATAGTGCCAATATTGTATCACTGAATAACTTTTAAAAACCCAGTTATCACCTCCTCTGTGGTTCTTATCTTGCTTTTGCATTTGATCTATTTTAAAAGAAATGTTTTCAAATTGTTGCCCCCTGCATTTTACCTGAATAATCCTCTTTTCTGTTGCAGACTCTTTCAGTGTGATTTTTGGTTTCCTTAAGAAACAAATCCTACTCTTGTTTAGAATATTGTCCTGATTGATGAAATTGAATCTCCAAGAAGTATCTCGACTTATCCAATCACCTGACATGGGTTAAGATGTAATTGACCTTTTTCCTCTGGCCTTATGAGGTTCAAACTCAGAGGATGAAAATAAGGTGAGAATTTAAAAGAAAGAATTAAGCTTGAGATAAGAAGAAAAATATCCTCCAAAGATTAGTAGCAAGGGAAATAAAAATATCAGAAGGCTGACAGTCCCACAGAAGAAAGGATCTTACCAGGTTTTTGAAGTCAGCAGATGATCCAGAAGTTCAAGCCTAATAAAAAGCAAAACAAGATGTTTTAGTTTATGCTTAAAAAAAAATGGACAACAAAATCTTACAATTCTACAGGATTACATTTACCAGTATTGTGGATTGAAGAAATACTTTAAGAAATAGTGTTCCTAGATGAAAATTTCACTTAAACTGAAGTGTTTATTTAACCTCCTATTGTGCCATGAAAACAAACAAAAAAAAGTGAACATAGTCTAGCCCCAGAAAATAATTTTCCAATTATTCAGGTGACTATAAGAATTCAGTTAATTCTCAAAGTTGTCATAAAGCAAGGATAGTATTAAATGTATTTGGAATTCTTTAATATTTAAGACAGACATTTAATTTTCTTATGGGAAAAGCAGACCCATTTATAAAAACATGTCCGATTTTTCAGGCCTTTGCTGACTATCAGACGGTAATTAGTTTTGGCTTTGATTAATTTTGAAAAGTAAATCAATGGAAGATATCATGACAAAAAAAATTTTTAAATGATATTAAAATGCAGCCCCTATTTTTTTTCAAAGGCGTTTGAAGTTCAAATGGAAGACAATATCTGAACAGCCCAAATTCCCAAGAGAAGACCCCACACCTGTCATGGGATGCAAAGGTTTTATAAATGTTGTCTTCTGTAAAGGCAACGGCAAACATGGGAGACCTTTGGCAAATATGCCTGCCTGCCTGCCTCTGTGTTTGAGTAGAAATATTGAACTTCTAACCATTATTATTATAAAATAAAGGAGATTATTTTTAAAACATTCGATAGTACCCTTTTCCTTTGGAATCAAGGCTGAAAGCACATATTGTATGAGTATTAATACACATCTCTCTCTTTGAAAGAGAGTGGAGAACACAATAAATATGAAAAGGAGCTGACACTATTGTGCATGGATTTTATGTGTGCATATGAATATGTTCCCACATCTTATTGTCAGAAAATTTAAGTTTGGCTATTTCTGTCTGGCTAGATTAATCTCCATAATGTTAGACCACTAACTGGTGACAAACCACCCAGAATTAAGCTATTAAAACTCTAAACTGTGGTGGTAGCTCACATCTGTAATTCCAGTACTTTGGGAAACTGAGATGGGAGGATGGCTTAAGGCGAGGAGTTTGAGATCAACCTGGGCAATACAACAAGATCCTGTCTCTATGAAAATAAGAAAAATTAGCCAGGTGTGGTAGTGCACACCTGTAGTTCCAGGGTTAGGGTTAGGGTTAGGCTTAGTTACTCAGAAGGCTGTGGCAGGAGGATGGCTAGAGCTCAGGAGTTCAAGGCAGCAATGAGCTATGATGATGCCATTGTACTTCAGTCTGGGCAACAAAGTGAGTTCCTATCTCTAAAAAATTTAAAAACAAACCCCCCCCTCCTGCTCTAGGTCCTAGAATCACTTGAGAAAATCAATAGTTCATTTCTAAAAAATGTATCATTAGAGAAATAACAATAAAAAAAAATCAGTTCACTTGTGAAGAGCAAGTAATGGATCTTGCTGTATTATGAAACAGCTCACTGAATTCTCTAGCCCAGCTTCAAAGATATAAAGTAGATGATCTATGACCTGGAAGCCTTTCTCCTTGGATCTGAGTTCTGCTCATGATGGCCACAGAAAATCTCTGGTAAATTTTATTTCCATCTTTTTTAAGTTATTTCTTCATTGTAACTTATAAACCACAAAAGAATCTTGCAAAAGTACAAATATATGTAACTCAATAAATTATCAAAAAGTGAATGTCATATAATGGATACCCAAAGAACTTGCACATGGCCAACACATAGAAGCCTTTGGCTTGTTCTGTCATAGAATATATGTATAAACATGGATGCATGTGCAGGGGTTTGTAGTAATGCTGCATTAATTCCACAAGTTTATCACAATTTTGCATAGCATACTGATTATGCATTGCCAGGAAGGACCATCCTTTGTCCATTTTTGGACAGGGTTATTAGTTTTTTTCTTGCTTACCAATCCTTTGAACACATCTTGTAATGGCACTGAACATATTGTGTACTGTAATCTCAATACACAATTAGTTATAAATATTTGTCAATGTTTCCAGATTTTTTTTCAGTCTATGGTTTTAACTTAGTTTTGAATTACATGTCATTGTAATTGTATACTGTATATTCTTCTGTGTCTAGGTTCTTTCCCTTAACATCTTATTTCATTTATCTACGTGTTTGTAACTGTAGGTAGTACTCTATTGGATCAATATTTCACAATTTATATATTATATCCATTATTCTTGGATATGTAGACTATTTCCACTTTTGGGTTATTATGAATCATTCTATGAAAATCCCTTCATATATGTATTTTTGTTGAATATTTCCTAGGAGTAAAGTTACTAATTCAGAAGATGTGCCTATGTTCTACTTTGGCAAATAATCCGAACAGTATATGAGAGTTGCCATGGTTATACAATTTTATCAGAAAATATTTATGTTTTGTTTAATTTTAGCCATTCATTAACTCTGTAGTGCAATATTGTTGTACATTTAATTTACATTTCCTGGATTACCAAAAGTTTTAGTGCATTTTCATATATTAGTCACAAGAAGGTTCTTCTCAATTTTTTTTACCTATTTTCTATGAGTTGTCTTTTCCTTATTGATCTGTAGAAGTTCTTAATGTATTTTAAATTTGAGTCTTTCATTGGTTGTATGTTGTGAAAATATGTTTCCAACTCCATGGCTTGGTCTTCTACTTACACACTGTGTCCTTATGTTGAATATTAATTTCAATGCAGTGAAATCTAACCATTTTTTCTTTATGTTTATTTCTTTTTATGTCCTATTTATTAAATGGTGATATATACTTTTCTCTGCTTGCTTCTAAAAGATTTTTATGTTATTCCTTTGCATTTCACATCTAATCCAAAAATCTACCTGAAATGGCTGCTTTGTGCATTGTGAGTTGGGATAAAGTTTCATTGTTTTCCAATTGACCTAAACATTTATTAAAAATATCACATTTTCCTTACTGCTCTACAATGTTAGTTTTGTCATAAATTAAGAGCCCATAGATCCTTGGTTGTATTTCTAGACTTTAGTGTATTCCATTCAACTATTTGTCTATAACATACTCTCATACATAATGTAGCTTTATAATACATCTTGATAGCTGGTAAAGCAGGATCTTCTACTTTTTCCTTCATTAAGAATGTGTTGTTCTTTTTATTTTATTGAGATAGTTTATATAACATAAAATTCACTATTTTAAATTGTACAATTTGGTGGTTTTTAAAATATCCAGAACTTCTACAAACATCACTTTTAATTCCAGAATGTTTCCAACACCTCAAAAGAAAACTATACAGTGCCTATTAGTAGTCAATTACAATTCCTTCATATATTCTTTCCTCAGCAACTTCTAATATACATCTGTCTCTATGGATTGGCCTATTCTGGATATTCAATATAAATGGAATCATACAATATGTGGCCTTTTGTGTCTGGTTTATTTCTTATATCAGAATATTTTTAAGGTCCATCCATATTGTAACATGTAGTAGTACTTGGTTGTTTTTTATGGCTGGATAATATTCCATTGAATGAATATACCACATATTGTTTATCCATTCATTAGAACATCTGGGTTATTTTCACTTTTTTGCCATTATGAATACTGCCATGCTACTATGAACATTCCTGTATGAGTTTTTTGTATGAAACATGTTTTCAGTCTTCTTGGTTATACACTTAGGAGTGGAATTTCTGGGTCATAGGGTAATTCTCTGTTTAACTGTTTGAGTAACTAGTCCAACTGTTTTCCACAGCAACTTTGCCATTTTACCTTCCCACTAGAAATTCATGAGGGTTACAATTTCTCCACATCCTTGTTGACAACGATGCTCTATTTTTTAAAATTATAGCCAACTAATGCACATGATAGATCTCATTGTGGTTTTAATTTGCATTTCACTAATGACTAATGATGCTGAACATTTTCATGTGGTTATTGACCATTTATATACCTTCTTTGAAGAAATATGTATTTGAATCCTTTGTTTACTCAACTGGGTTGTCACTTTACTGTTTGTATTCTAAGTGTTCTTTATATAGTCAAGATATTAATCGCTTATTAGAGACATGATTTGCAAATATTTTCTCATTCTGTGAGTTGTTTTTCACTCTGTTGTCTTAATTTATTCCAACATAGTTGACCTTTCAATAAGTGCATTTCTATTTTATAATTTTATATCATGAGACATAAGATTATTTTTTATTTATCTATATATTTATTGTATATAGAAATACAATTGATTTTCTATTGGCCATATATCATGCAATCTTGAAAAAATTATATTACAGTAACTCAACTGTATATTCTTTTCAATTTATTATCTATATTTGTATCATATGTAACAATGATAGTTATATATTCCATTCAAATCCTTGAACTTAGAGTCTGCCTATATATATGCATGGATGTAGGTAAGCATATATATATGCATATATATGCATGTGTATATATACTTTGAATTATTGCACTCACCAAACCATCAGTACAATATTGAATAGAAGTAGTGATAATGAGCACAGGTATCTTGATCTCAAAAGGAACCATTACTATTAAGTGTGACATTTGTTGCAGGTGTTTGTAGATTTTTCTCATAACGAGAAAGCACCCTTCTATTTATATTTACTAAGAGTGTTAATTATAAAGGTTTCTATTGTTCCTTACATTACTTTAATTGTGATCTAATTATGCAAATTTTCTTTCTCTTATCAGTTTTAAGTTGTATTTTTCCAAAAGTTTTATTCAAAATTTCAATGTTTATAAAAAAGTGATTTATAACATCCTCTCAGTATCTTTTTAATGTCCTCAAGATCGGCAGACTTTTCATTCCTGACATGAGTTATTCTTAACTCCTTTCTTCTTTCACTTGATTAGTTACACATCATTATCTACTACTTTTATCAGTTTATTCTAAAAACCAATTGTGGTGGTGATCTCTATTGTACTCAATACAATCTACAATATCTTTCATTATATTACCTTCTATATTTATTATTTATCTTCTCTCAATACTTGATATAAATGTGTTGTCTTTTCTCTAATTTTTTGAAGTAGATGTACATATTGCTTTTCTTTTTTATTCTCTTATATGTGTATTTAAAAATACAGTTTTCACTATTAACATTGGTTTTAATCATGGAGCATAGCATTTTAATTTGTATTGATTTCTAAATATTTTCAAGTTGGTTCTTTAACTCAAGTTATAATTCCTAATATCTGAATATTTTTTAGCTCAAATTAATTTGTGCACAAAGCCCTTACTCTATACAATGTAAATACAGTAAATTTATTGAAACTTGCTTTATGATTTATCATCTGGTCAATTTTTATAAATGTCCCATACCAGGATTGGGGAACCTCCAGTCTTGGGGCCAAATGTGGCCTTCTGGATCTTTGAGTGCGGCCTCTTGAATGAATACAAATTTTATAGAACAAATCCTTTTAATAAAGTCATTTCTTCTGTGATGTTTGGATCAGTTGATAGGCTACACTTGGGGATATGGAGGCCACAGACATTTGAAGATAATATATATTCTATAATTCTGTGCATTGCTATATTTACATAAATGACCATAAATGTGTTGATCATCTTTTTCTTCTTTAAAATATTACAAGATGCATGTTGAAATAGCCAACCAT
>CAUYPO010036618.1:0-13941 GCA_963574435.1 Cheirogaleus major | reverse complement strand
ATTTTTAAAAAATGAAAGGTGGCAAATCTTATTAAAACCTTTGGAATAAATGCAGGGTAGAAGGGACATCTTTTTATAGGCAAGTTTCAAAATATATCATTGAGTTCTTCCTTAATTTTTTTTTCTGAATCAGCACAAAACTTTTTCTCTATAATTAGATATCTTTCACCTTCTCTACAGAATTGTGTTGGACTCCAACAGTGAAAAACATGGTAGCCCGCTTGGGCCTCAGTCGTGCTTACTCTAGTCCTGGGTGTTAAATGACCATGCATCAGTGCTTTTCAACACATCCGTCTCTAACTTGCTCAGCCTCACAGCAAGCAGGAGATGTAGGCTAGACAAACTGCCTAAGAAATCAGAATGAAACACAGAAAAGAAATGGAATGTGTAATAGGTACACAAATGTTATAAGTCATGGTAACTTTGGAAAATTTATCATTCTCCCATGCAGGTGAGTTAGGACTATATCCAATCTATGGGCAATGATACCCTTTCCTTTCCTGATAAATATCCCAACTTTCTCAGTGGTCAGGCAAAAACATCAAATTTTAAAAATCAGAAACAAATTTTTGCATGAATTTTAACCACACACAGACTAGACTAGCAGAATTATTACTTTAAAATCTACAAGATTTCTGCCCATCTGTGAGGTTTCATGAATGCTTTGTGCAAGAAGGAGGTAGTGAAAGATCATTGACGGCTCCTACATGTGGTGGGTGTTGAGGAGCACTGAAATAAAAATATTCAGTGGCGTCTGGAAGCAGAATTGAAACTATGAAGAAGACATTACAAAACCTCTTAAACTTCAAGTTCATTTTGTAGATGTGGCAAAAATCATCTAATATATGAGATAGTTCAGAAATTTTCAATGTTGCATTCTAAAATGTATATAGCACTCAATACTAGGTAAATGAATATATAGTGTTTTGTGTTACGTTACTTAAAGTAATTCTATGAAAATATCCCTTGTTCCATATTTCAGATACTAATGGGAGCCTTAGAAAGACTATTCTGCTTGGCAGTAGTCCATCCAATAGATGATCTGAGGCAGGATGCTCAAATCTTAGTTCTGTAGATGGGAAATGCCATATGCTAACTTCTCTTCTGGGTAATTCATGGTGCACATCTGATGTCAAAGGCTTTGAGAAGTCCTGCAGTAGAGACATCTTTTAAATTTGTGTAACCCACTGTTTCCCAAAATTACTTGACTATGAAAATTTTTTTCATATAAACCAAACTAGTATTTCCATCAATGTAAATTCAAAAAACACTCTTTAGGAAAATCAGATTAAGGGAAATACCCTCATTCCAGTGTTAAATTGTCTTGACATTGAACTTCACGTTGACTACGTACCATCCTCAAAATACTTAAAAATGCCACAGTGATCCAGACTCCAGCAAACTACTGTGACCTCCAGCAGCTGACCCAACAGAGAATTAGTGTACTCAAAAACGCACACTCTCAATGGTCAAGGTTCAAAATACACATCCTGTTCCCTTATCTATTAGAACCAAGAGCATAATCAGAGACCCTAACATTATTCCTGGAAAGATGTCATAAAATGATGAAAATTATCAATCCCAAAGCTAATTTGTGGATGCTAGAAACCGCTTGCAAATAGACTCTATCTTAAAAGAGAAACAGAAAACTGATTCTGTGACTCATGGAGTCATAGAACTAAATCAGGTGTCTATAGTTTATCACAGATGCTCCTTCCTAAGTTAAAATTGAATTTTTCATTTGCCTTGGTCTTAGTAGCACAATGTAGATACAATTAATTCAGTGAAATGTCATAGGATTAAATCATCTGAGAGAATACTTGAAGAAACAAAAAGCATGCAGTAACTTTTTTGAAGTTGGCAGATTTTCTAATGCCTACATGAGGAAGAAGGAAACTAAGAAACAACATTTCCCTATTAGGAATTTAAGTGTGATGGTGAAAGGAAAAATAATAGCTAACTTTCTTCTTCAAATTTACTTCCCTTTATATCAATTGTTCATTTGCTCTATTTTTATGCTTTTTTTTTTTTAATTTTGGGACTGTATCTGCTAAGATTGAACCAGAGAAATAAAACCAGTAGGAGATATTTGTTGAGAGATTTATTGCAAGGAGTTGGCTTATGTGATCGTGGGGCTGGCTAGACAAGACGGAAACAGGTAGGGCAGGTGTGAGAAAGGGCTACCAGGCAGGGGCTGCCGCTGCTGTGCACAGGTAGACTTTCTTCTCCATCAGGGAAGCCCGAGTCTGCTTTTAAGCCCTTTTAAGTGACTGTATCAGATCCCACCCATTGTCTAGCATTATCTAGAATAGTCTACTTTACAGGAAGTCAGCTGATTACAGACTAGTTACATCTTCAAACTACTTCACAGCAACACCAACATTCATGTTTCATTGAATAACTGGTAATTATGGCCTCGCCAAGTTGATACAGAAAACTGACCACAGCAGGGTCATGTGAATTCATAGATATAATATAGTTAGTACGTTTCCAAAAACAACTCACACCTCTGAGCATGTATGGACTCTAGGTATGTTTCTACCAATCACACACACACACAAATCAAATTTCATAATAACAAACCATAGTCTAAAACAATTTTGGGGTATTTATTAGGGTTAGGTTTAGCATTATACAGTAACAAAAAGATAACATTGTTTTTAGAAAACACAGAAGTTTATTTCTCTTTCACATAAAAGCCATCTGGAGGAGCCTACCCAGGCCCGGTATGGTGGCTCTTGTGCCTCACCAGGGCTTTAGGGTCCCATTTTTCGTGTATCTTTCTGCTCCACTCTCCAGATCTCTTCCCACTATCAAGGTTAGCTGACAGTCCAAGATAACCCATGCAGCTCCATTCTTCATTTCTGTTCTCCAAGCAACAGAAAGGGCAAAAGGGAGAAAAGGCTTTTTATCTCCACTTTAAAGACCTTCCTGAAAGTCTCACAGTTTGGCTTACACTTCCCTGGCCAGAATTTGCTCACTGAGACACACAGAACTGTAAGATAGGACAGGAAATGTAGTCTCCAGCTTCAGGACACAGTGTGCCCAGCTGAAATTTGGAGTTCTGTTACCAAAGAGCAAAAGGAAAATGAATGTAGAAGTATGCAGCTATTAATAGTATCCTGTGCCTCACAGTGTGACTTTCAAGTCCTCAAGAACATTTGGCCTATTTTAGTTACACTAGCATGGTCTCTGTGCAATGGGTCCCTAAGGGTGGGTAGAGTAGGCACGCTAGGTACATTTGTCAGGTGTATTTGTGTTTTGTCACCAGCTCTTTCAGACTTTGCAACTTTTGCAACCTTTCTTTCTTTTTTTTTTTTTTTTAAACATATAAAGCCGTTGTACCCAAAACTTCAGACTTGACTTTGAAACTTTGAAATTGACATCAAGGTAAGTTCGTTTGGCTCTGACTTCGTGCCAATTCTGGCAACTGGGCTTCTCTCTTGTTCCCAAGCATAGTCCCCACTTTATGTCCAGATTTGGCCACTGAATCTGTGTGTGTGTGTGTGTGTCTGTGTTCCTTTCTGTGTTTAGGTCCCTCTCTTACTCATATTTTAGGCGTTAAGTTATCTAAGATGAAGAAAAGGGAGGTTCTTGCCTGCCTTTCACCAGCGTGGCCTTAGAATTTGATATCTTTCTGATGTTGCTGCTAGGCTTAGTGTATCCTTTTTTTTTTTTTTTTGCCAGCTTTGATTTCTGAGAATTATTTGAAGGCCTACATTATACAATATTTTCCATATCCCCTTTTCGTCATTCCCCAGAGTAAAATTTCTCTTTTTAAATATTGACGTAAAATTAGTACTTGTGCTCAATAAAGGGGCCTTTAACATGAGAATAAAGGAATGAATTATACTATGTAGTGAGTGGCAGTGTTTTGGAGGGGAACATAATTTATTCTTCTAGGTTATCAAAATTCAGTGGAGGGGCAGATAGAGAACAATATCTGCTTCTATTTGCGTGAAGAAATGTCTCATGTGTTCATTACTGATTTCTTTGGTTGAAGTTGAGATGCCTTGACTGTGTGATAATGAGATTGAATACCTTTTGCTTATTGCAATAATTTGTAATCATGTACAAGGTTGCTGAGTAATAATTTTATTATTGCTGTTAGGAGATGAGTCCATTAGGAAACAGCAGTTGCCAACTGTTTATCCCTTAAAGCACCATGTGAAGAGAATTATGATATCAATCGCTGTTTTCCATGAGACATTGGTCTTTAATTGGTGATACCAGAGAACAATAACAACTAGCAGAGAACTGCTTAAAGTTATATTTTTCCCCTAGATGGTCATAAAGGGGTCACTGTCTTCTTACAGTGTAAGTAGCACTTAGGCCTGCATGTTGTACTGTCTACGATTTTGAATATTTTCATCTCTTCCCTTTGTTTGGCCTACTCCTTCTCTGGTACCATCTTTGGAAAAAACTCTCCAACTATTGTATATTTCATTTTGCTTACAATGTGTAAGCAATTCTTAAACTCAGGCCTCCATTTTGGTATTGTATTGCTTAACATCCTTTTTTCTTCATTCGAAAAGTGGACCAGTGACTTTAGCTCAGAAACAGAGAGAGCTGGAAAAAGCAGCATTCCCGCCTCTACAACAAGAAAAATTCTGGACAAAATGCAAATTAATGATTTTTCTTAAATCCATCAGAGCACCAAACTAATAGAGCCAAACATGAAAAGCTATGTATTATGTGATCCCACTTTTTAAAAAGCAAAACTATAGGAAAGGAAAACAGATGAGTGGGTTCCAGGGGGTGGGGGCTGGGGAAGGGGTTGACTACAAAAAGGCTGCAGAGGGGGAATATTAGGAAGGTAGAAGTAGGGTGACCAACTACTCATCTTAGTTTTCCGAGACTGTTCCAATTTTTAAACTCAAAGTTCTGAATTCCCCAAATCCCTCTTTCTTCCAGGAAAATCAGGATTGTTGGTGATGGAAGTGCTCTATATGGTACTGGTGGTAGATATGTGACTCTGTGCCTTTGTCACAATCTGTAGAACTGGACATCACAAAAGATGAGCTTTACTGCATAGAAAAATTTTAATCAACTAATATGTCATAGATCCAAGGACATAAAATAAAATGTGACAAATATTTAACTGTATTAAAATGATATTTCTTGATAAGAAATTGGAACTTGATCCTAAAAGCAGATAAGCTGAGTTTTGAGGAGCACATGGTAGGAATCTGCAAATATTTGCAGGGCCATCAGGAGGAAAATGGATTGACCCATTTCAGGTCTAACTGTATGATGTAACTAATCCTCCTAGATTTGTAAAATGCACAACCTGAACAACTGTGTTCTGTAGCCCTGCATGATTTGACATAATTATTAATTATAATGAGATCTTGACTTTCATCATTTGTAAAATGAAGTTACAGTGACAATCTCTTTTGCAGTTATTTGTTGAGGCTATGGGCTTTGGAATTGATGATATCTGTATTTAAATGCCGGCTCCAAAACTTTCTAGTTCTGTGACTTTGGTTAATTTATTCAACCTATCTGTGCTTTTATTTATCTTGTCAGAATAAACATTTTAATGACACCTACCCTCCTTTGCTGGGATAAAAGTAAATGAGATCTCATATATAAAGAATAACACAATGCAAGCCACATAACAAATATGGATAATATCTCTTATGTATTCTAACTGGGTTATAAGCATTCTCATTTGGCATGTCTAGTTTTTGGCCTTATGTAATACAGGAAGATATAAAAACTAAAATGTCAAAATTGAATTTTTCTTTAGTTTCAAAAAAATCAGAGTTGCAATTCTTGTAAATTTAACTTTATCACCTACATACAAGAATGGAGTTGACAAGAACATAGAAGAGTGTTACAGGCAAGAAATAGTTATATAACAGAAAAACAGGTACCAAAAAACTGAGCAAGTTTTTTTTTTTTTCTGTCTGACCTTGGGTCAGGCTCTTTATGCCACAGAGTTTAGACACTTTTGCTGTATTAACCACATACCAGAATTAAAGGGACACTTTTTTCTAATCGACGCTACAAATCTGTTGAAAGCCACCACAGAAAGTTGTACAATTAATGACTTGTTAAGACGGTAAGTGAGAAAGGCCAGACCTCTTGGTTCATTTCCACTCATTGACATATGTGTATATATTGCACTCTCTAGGGGCCATGCACAATTCTAGTTGCAGAATTTACAAAAATAAGTATTCACAGGGATATAGATCAATGGAATAGAATTGTGAGTCCATAAACTAAGCCTTATGTGGTCAATTACATTTTGACAAAGATGCCAAGACAGTTCAACACTCTCCTCAGCAAATGGTGCTGGCACAACTGGAAATCCACACATAAAAATCTAAAACTAGGCCCCTAGTTTCACACCATGGACAAAATTAATTCAAAATAGACCAAAGACCTAAAGGTAAGAGCTAAAACTATATAAAACTCTTAGGAAAAAACACAGGCATAAACTTTTATGACCTTGGTTAGGAAAGAGTTTCACCAAGAACACAAGTAAAACATGCAAAGTAAATAAATTGGGTTTCATTGAAATTAAAAACTTTTGTGCTGCAAGAGACACCATCAAGAAAGTGAGAAGGCACCTCCACAGAATGAGAGAAAATATTTACAGATTATATCTGATAAGGGACTTATATCTACACTGTATAATAAAGAACTCCTGCAACTCAGTAATAAAAAGACAAGTAGCCCAATTAAAATACAAACAAATGATCTGAACAGACGTTTCTCAGAAGAAGTTATGTGCCAACAAGCACATGAGAATATACTCAACATCAGTAGTCATTAGGGAAATATAAATTAAAACCAGAATGAGATATAATACCACTGCACACCACACTAGGATGGCTAGAGGCAGACAATAATAAGTGTTGACAAGAATGTGGAAAATTTGGAAGACTCGTGCACTACTGGTAAGGATGTAAAATGTGTCACTACTTTGGAAAACAGTCTGGCAGTTCCTTAAAAGGTTACACATAGAGTCACCATATATCCCAGCATTCCACTCCTAGGTATAGCCCCAAGAGAATTTAAAACATACATCTACATAAAGACTTGTATAAGAATGTTCACAGCGGCATTTGTCATAATACCCAAAAAGGGTAAACGACTCAAATGTCCATCAAATGACGAATGGATAAACACAATGTAGTATATACATATAATGAAATAATATCCAGCAATAAAAGGAATGAAGCACTGATCCATGCTGCAACATAGATGAACCTTGAAAATACGCTGACTGAAAGAAGCCAGACACGAAAGGCCATATATTGCATGATTCCATTCATACATGTCTAGAATAGGCAAATCTGTAAAGACATGAGGTAAGCTAGTAGTTGTCTAGAGTTAGGAAGAGGGAAGTGGTGGAGGAATGAAATCATGCTAATGGTAGGGGGTTTCTCTCAGGATTGATGAAAATATTCAAATCAGATTGTAGTGATGATTGCACAACTAACTGTAACTATACTAAAAACCACTGAATTATACTTTAAATGGGTGAATCTTATGGTACATATATTCTATCTCAATGCAACTGTTATTTTAAAAAGCCCTACCATTGAAGCATTCCTAATCCAACTGTGTAGAATGACAAATGAATACGTACTTACTTGGTAGTAGAAGAATACATGAGGCAAGGTAAGAAGAGGCCACACTTTACTATGCTTTTCTGTATGTGTGCATTTAGTCTCATAATGTTGGGGATTGGGTTTGTACACTCAACAATGGTGCTAAGAAGCACCTATACGCAAAATTTACCCTAGGTAAATTTCAACCTAAAGTATCAATTTCAACCTAAAGATGAAACACCTTGTCTTATTTTCTTCATAAAAATTGAAAAAACCAAATGAGCACAGAACAATATCTTGACAAATTATTTTACAAATACATATATCTATATGTGTTTTGATGTTTAAATCAATGTAATTATACTAATTTGCATTTTCTAAGATAATTTCACACATATATTTTGATATATTGACATAGTCCACATACATATAAATTTAGCAACTCTATATATTTGTATAATTTATAAGAAGACAAAGTAGTTTTATCATAGTATACATTAAATAAATATGATATAATATGCACATAAAATAAAACATAAAAAGGGACCAAAAAGGCTCTCCATGTAAAATGGACAAAGGAAAATCAGGGAATATTAGAATTAAAAGGAGAATTTAGTAGCCTCTAGTCTAAGTTTCTTTCACAAACAGAAATTCCATTTACCATATCTTTGCTACATGATCATCCAGTTATGTTTGAATATCTTCACTGATGAGAAGCTCACTTCTTAATTGGGCTGCCTGTCCCAACACTGGCCAGCTCATCTTATTAGAAAGTTTACTCATAATTTCTCTTTGCAATGGCTCCAGTAGCTTAAGATTTGCCTTGTGTAGTGGAAGAAAACAGGCCTGTTCCATGTTTCATGTACTGTGAAACAACACATATCTTACATATGTATAATATCATTCTTTGGCACTTTTTCAAGCTGTTTCCCAATACATTACTGCATTTCATTCCCAGAGCCACCCTGTAAGGTTTGCAGATGTATGATTTTCTCAGTTTTATAGATAAACAGAGGCCTGTTTTATCAGGGCTCAAAAAGGGAGACAACAGATTCCCATTTAAGTGGAGCAATTATATTTTTTGTTTGTTTTTTAAGGTATTTTTTAATTTCAGCATATTATGGGAGTACAAATGTTTAGGTTACGTGTGTTGCCTTTCCCTTCTTCCCCCCCGGAGTCAGAGCTTCAAGCATGGCCATGTTTTTTAAGATATTAAATAGCGCTCAGAATCTTTGGCTACTCTGCAAGGACAGGGTCTACATTGAGTGACCTGTAAGAACTGCCAGAACCACCGCTCAGACCTGCTCTGGCAGCCACTAAGCTCAGAGCATGTGGCCTCCTCATCCACACCCAAGATCAATGCCTTCCTTTGGGCAGTTTGATTCTAATCTGTCTCACGTGGGTTCCTCCCGTGGGTGGAATATAAGTCACGTGTCTGTACCTTAGTGACAAGAGAAGTTAGGAAATGTAGTGTTTGTAGCAGTCAAGACACACAGTATAAGAAAATATCAAAATGTAGAAAGGGCAATCAATTACCTTAAGCTGTCAGAAATGACAGATGTCCACTATGGCTTCCTAACTTATTTTCTGGTGCCTGACTTTTCCCTCACAAATTATCTTCTAGGCTTTTCTGTTCTGGTTCTATACATTTTTAAACCTGCACATGGAACTTTACATTTGCATCTGTTTAACCTAAATCTGCTAGCTTGGGCTCACTGCTCCCACTTTTTCAGATCGTGTTGAAACCTGCTTTGTCATCGTAACAGCAGTCCAGCCCAGTGTATTACCTCCCTTGACACGTGTCCTCTCTAATTCTACAGGGCACATTAGAGTCTCTCTTAGATGGTGGTGATGGTTTGAAAATGTTACCAATTATACTCTGATATGTTCCCTACTTTAGAATCTTCTTTTGCTGCACAGTTATTCAAGCTTCTGTGAATTCAACTATCTTCTCTATGTTTCCCCTTGTCCTTAAGAATATCAGGATATGTCAGGTCACCTTTGTCAGATGCATAAACCAAGGGACCCAGTGACCGCAGACATCCTCTGCTACGTTAGCTTAGTAAACCTACTTGAAAAGGAAATAGTTTGGTATTACTTTTTTTTTTTTTTTTTTTTTTAGATAATCTGTGTCCCTTTCTAGGGAACATTTTTTTCCTTTTCCTAGTGTTCTACAGCTCAAAAACTTGTTCCAGAGTTTCAGCAGGGATCCAAGGTTTAATGACCTTTATGCAGGTGGGCTGCACCGCCAGATCGTCTCTTCTCCTCTCTCTGCTTCTGGGTTCACTGAAGCAGTTAAACACACACACACACAACACCAGAGTCTCCAGTTTTCCTACCTCCCTGTTAATGTCTTCACGCCCCCTATATTTTACTCGCAGTACACACTCTCCCCAACATTGTTTTAGTTGCTGCCCAGAACTTTTTATTTTTTGCTTGTTAAGTGTGTTTTGATGAACACAAAAGGAGTGGTAAGAGGGAGGTAGTATGGAAATTTGATCCCTTCAGAAAACTTCCAGTATTATAGAAATAATTCTATGGATTGATTGACTCATTCATTCATGCATTTTAAAAATACTGATTGAGTGCTGCAGGGGAAGTCCTTCTTGATGAAATAGGCCACTCCTGCTCCATGGGCTGAAGCTTGCAGTCCCTGTACCTTCCCTAGTGCTGAGACAAGGGTGGGGCTGAGTCCCGGGTCAGGACTATCAGAGGCATTTTTGGGGATGATTAATATGTGGAAAGCCTGCCACGTCCTGGGAGCTGGATGCAGAATGAAGCTGCCCAGTGACAAGCGAGACCAAGAGCTCCAGGGAAAGAGCGCTGTGAGCCCAGCAGCCGAGTGCCTGGATCCTGCGCAGGGAAAGCCAGTGCCAGCATTGGACTTTGTAGTTTTATGATCTGATCAATTCCATTTTTGCTTAATCTAGTTTGTGTTCCATTTCTGTCACTCACAACAGAGAGTTGTAAAAGAAAGTAAAAATATTCTACTGTCAGTCTTACTTTTAGATGTGGCTGTGAGTTTTTATTCTCTTCTGTCTTCAAAAGTATGTACAAGAAATGCAAAGAGCCTGTGCCAGGGGCTATTCTCTCTGTGAACACAAGGACGGAATGAATAATAATGTACGGTGTAATGGGCGAGGCTATTAGCACTATGTTTAAAGTATTATAAGGACACCAAGAAAAAAATAACTAAATGCAAAAATATAGACGCCCTCCATGCCCTCCACCCGCCTCCATCGCCACCTCCCTCCCACCCAGTGCCTTTGGCCTGAGACCTGTTTTTGTCTCAAAGTCCTGATGAGTGGTGCACGCACTCTCAGATCCTGCTCCCAAATGGGCTTCAATTTGCTCTTGGCACTATGCTGGGGTAGCTGACAAATATATTTCTCCTTCTTTTTCCCTAGAATTTTTTAAATGTAGACTTTTTTTAGGTAGAGTTTTTATAGTCCCTTTCACACAATATCTCGTCTTAATGGTTAACCTGTGAGGTTATGTTAAATTCAATAAAAGTTTGTTATCTATTTTTTTGACCACTTGAATCGCCTTTTGTCTAGTTTTTTCTATGCTATTGACTTTGGACCTGTAGGTGCCACTGCCTAGTTGGTTCACCTTGGTATACTCAGAGAAAACCAAGCGGGGTAGAATTTTTGGCACAGTGATAAGAAAACAGCTAGTTGGTTTGGAACAAGTCTTGAGAGCATTAGTCCATTGGTTAATTGGCTCCAAGCCATAAATATTTGACTTTTTAGAAAGCGGTAGTGTTTCATTCTGATTCATCATCTGGTTGCTCTTTTTTCTTAAAAAAAAAAAGAAAACAAAGTTTTCTGCGTTTTAGTTAACTACATTACTTTTGCAGAATTTAACACCGTTTGCTCTGAAATACACTTCTTGCCAATGGCTAAAATTTTGAAATGCTCAGTGGAAGTTGCATTAAAAGACTAGCTCAGGGAGAATGACAATGATGAAGTGATCTATTTGAAGATAATAGATTAATTTGCTGCCCACGATTTGTGCAACCTAACAGCACCATCATTATATCTTAGTGATGTATTATCCCTCCAACAGCTAGCAGAGTTTCTGGCATATAACAAGAGCCAAATAACAGTTTATAAACAAAAGTCTATATAGGAATAACTAAATAAATAGGCAAATCAGATACATTTGGAAAAGGGTATATTGAGTGAATACGTATTGTTGTTCTCTTAAATTTAAAGAAATATGTTGGGGGATCTTTTAGGTAGATAAGGATGAAAACACTGAGGTTGTTTCTACAACTAATAGATCTTTTTCATTTGGGGTATATTTCTCCTACAGCAGGTGTTTTCAAAGCTTTTTCTCCAACATTCTATGTAAAAAGCCTCTGCATCCCTATTGCTGTATCTACCATTTGCAGTCTGTCTCTGTTGATTTTACCTATAGTAGCTAAAATATTAACCATAAATCATTTCCCACAATCGTAACAGAAAAAAGCTAAAGGTTACTCAACTTAATTATTAAAATAACTTTAATGTGTTGTATGAAGATGTCTTGTTATCTCAGAGAACAGAAAACTAAAGCCATTGAAATAAAAAATTGTGAGTCAGCTAATAAAGGATCTTCAGAGAATTTATCTTATGTGCAATTAAGATAGCACATTCATTCTCATTTCATTTTAATCAACTTTGATTAAGAATGGGAAATAAATCATAATAGGATTTGTTAAGTTGTAAATCAGTAAAAGATTCTCACAAATTTAAGAGTCAAAAATGCATATTTGCAAAATAGCAATTATTTTATAAAATAATATTAAATAATTTTGAAAGTGATTATATTTATTTTTGTATTTAAACCTACTTTATCATTTGTTTCATCTCTTCAGAATGAAACTTTCAACCTGCATACGAAAGATCATAGCTTACTCACAACTGAATAAAGAGCTATTAATTTTATTATATCATCATGCACCTCTCCTCTGTCAGGTCTGGCACATACCTTTAGGTGCAAACACTTTTTTAGACAGGCTGTACAAGCAAGAACTTGAACTCTGGGAACACACTGATGCATTTAAATCTGAATTTTGCCTTGCGGACAGGTTAACACCATCTCGCTAAACTCCAGTTTTCTCTTATGAATTGTAGAAATAATATTGTATCTTTAAGAAACAAATCAGATAATACATTTTAAAGTGCTTAGCATGGTATCTGACATGGTAAGTGATAACAATTATTATTACCATAGATGTAATATAGAACATAGATGAAATATTTTAGGCCATGGGGCAGCAGTATTGTCTATTTTCTGACCATTTTTGCAAAAGTTCAAGATTATGATTTTTTTAGGTGTAATAAATAAAAAATTTAGTCAGACAATTACGTTTTCCCAACTTTTTATTTGGAAAAGTTCAAACACAGAGAAAACTTTCCAGAATAGTACAACGAACACCATATGTCACCAAGATTCACTAACTGTTCATTTCTGGCCACATAAGCTGGATATCCCTCCTTAAGTTTCAATACATCCGCATGAATCTCCTAGAAACAAGGATATTCTCCTACATATCTCCAGCATAAAATCACATTCGAGCAATCTAACATTATTGGCATGCTACTGTTATGTAATGTATAGGTCATATCCACATTTCCTTAGCTATTCTAATAATGTTCTTTATAACTATTTTATTTGCATTTTCATTTTGATCCAGGACCCAATCAAGAATCATTATTTGCATTTCATTGTCATGTTTCTATTTTTCTCTTAATTCTAGAAAAATTCACATAGTTTATTCTTATCTTTCATGATATCAATTTCAACAGTCTAGGTCAATTGATTCTAGGTTGTCTGTCCCTCAATTTGAAATACTCTTGATTATTTCTTTGGTCCTAGACCCAGGCTCGACTTCTCAGCAAGATATTACTGTCAGTGGTGCAGTGTCCTTCTCAGTGCAGCAGGGCAGGGGATCATGATATTGTTTTGTTTTTTTTAATTTCAAAGTATTAAAGGGGTACAAATGTTTTAGGTTACATGGATTGCTTTAGTTATGCTTGAGTCCTGGCTATAGGTGTGTCTGTCACCCAAATAGTGTACATTGTACCCTTTAGGTAGGTTTTTTTCCCCCACCCTTCTTCCCTCCTCCCTCCTCGTTGATTTCCACTGAGTTTTACTTTTCTCTGTGCACATGTGTGCTCATTGGTTAGTTCCAATTTACTAGTGAGTACATGTGGTGTTTGTTTTTCCGTTCTTGAGACACTTCACTTAGGAAAATCATTTCCAGGTCCATTCAGATTGTCACAAAAGGTATTAATTTATCTTTTTATGGCAGAGTAGTACTCCATGGTGTATATATATACCACATTTTATTAATCCACTCATGAATTGGGCACTTGGGTTCATCCCA